>OX402534.1:19870434-20175434 GCA_948098885.1 Drepanosiphum platanoidis
CGCTGCTGTCGCTGTAGCCGTTGGTGCTGCTGCTGCTGTGGTGGCCGCGGCGGCCGCGGTGGGCTGCTGCAGCGGCGGCGACGACGACCGCGACCGCGTCCGCGACCACAGCCGCCACGACGATCGCGACCGTCAAGCGCGCGACGACCGCGACGCGGTGGACGCGGCTCAGCGACCGCGCCGGTGCGCGCCGCACGTCTCTCGACACCGTCGCGCGCGATAATTATGGTCGTGGCCGCAACTATGGCCAGCATGGATGACCACGAGCGGAAGATTGTCGTCGAGTTCTGTCAACTGCTCGAACAGTCGAAACAGCTATTCAACGGGCTCCGGTGAGTGTGCGTCCGGCCGGCACTGCCGGTTGTTATATTTTCTGTATGACGATGTTGTGTTTCACTCGGCGTTTCGAAAACACAGTTCTTCTTCTTTTTTTTACATTTTTTCTCTCGTTTTATTTTTTATATTGCTCTTAGACTACCTGAAAGAAACTCCTTCCCCTCAGAAAAAAAACCGTCCCTTCTTTGATGAAAACGAACGTATCGCTTCGTGTGACGAAAACGTGTGTGTACAACGATAAAATAATAATAGATCGCTGGCGTTCAATGATGTCATGTCTTCACGAAACATTTTTTTTTTTTCCAAATTCGTTTCTCTATTTCGAAATTTGCTCGCGACCCGTAGGTTGGGAAACACTGGTGCGACCACGGTCTGGCAGACGCGACGCGCCCCTCGTCTGTCCCGGGGCGCTACCCCCTCACCCCGGGGGTAGCGCCTTCGCCGGGGATTCGCGACGTCGGGCGCGATGCGATACCGACGATAATCGTAAATCGTGATTCATCGTAACGACATCGATGTAGATCGTCCGAACGACGGTTGACGTTCGGGTTTATTGTTTTATTATCATTTTTATTTTTTTTCTTCGCCTTACGCACAATATACGACCCTACGACTGTAGCTGGCGCTATCTTTCGTTCCGCGGCGGTCGCGCAAATCGTAATAAATGCGTAACACTCGAACGTGCCCCGCGATAGTACTCGCGTCGTCGGTGTTTGATGTTTTTCAAAATCGAATACCCGTTTTTTTTTCACGACCGCTGCGACGACGACGTTCGCTCGCGAAGATTTCGATTGATCGATGCGACCGCCGCCGCCGCAGTCGCGTCGTCGGCATCACGAGTCGCGCGAACAACGGCGCGGCGCTTTATTCCCTCGGTCACCTCCCCTCCCCCGCTCTAAGAAGCTCCGTCTTCTCGTTAACAACGGCGCGACGTCGGCAAGTCGTGTTTTTCGATTCGGGCGAAAACCCGAAACTTTAATAATATTTCCACGACCCGGACGAAAATGTCCGGGTCGTGTGTTTCAACGTTTCGAAACGTTTTCTCCCTAGGAATGAGAGAAAAATCAGCGCTCTAGGCGTTTGTAAATTTATTCATTCGGTTTTGAAATCGGAAAAAAAAAATGTCCATCGAACTGCGTTAGTTTTCAAAAATTTACATACGTTTTAACTAATCGTGCCAATTTTCAAGAATACTTTTATGTTTTTAGATTGTTATTATTAAGAATTCAGGACATTTTTTTATAGATTTATCTTAGGGCGCAAACATTGAGGCTCCCTGTCACAATGTATTTTCATAAATTTGTGGTCAGTATTTTTATTTTCCGTGAAATAACGAAAAAAATAATTCAAATCTACCAAACGTTAGCGTTCAAAGCGCTAAGCGGCTCAGGAACTAACCCGTCTTCCTCTATAGTCGTCAGAGTGTATTAAATAGTAAAAAATAACCCAAAATGTCGAAATTAGCTTACGAACAACACGTGACATTTTTCCGATAAATGGTAAACATGTAACGTTTGTTCGTCGTGAGGTGGTATATTCGTAAGTTGTTATCATGTCACTAATTTTCAAGCTCCTCTCGGAGAAAAACGCGTCTTTGAGTGACAAAGTCATTGTTATATCTACCGCGATCGTTTCTAATGACGAGATTTCTATTTTTTCCACGCTTGCGATGTTAAACAAATCATTGGCCGGACGTGCGCAAACGAGATGTCCTGCCTTACTATTTTCGTGTAGTGGTAGTAATAATGAAAACCCCATTATCTGTCCTTCGCCCGAGATGTATTATTTACCGGCTATAAAATACAGGGTGTCTCGCGATAATTTACTGATTTTTCAGTTATTCCCGCCTCTTAAAAACAATAAATCCTCGTGGGGGGTTGCACCCTGTATGCTGCTGCTGCGACTCGCTTCAGAGACTTGCCAAGTTTCGTTGTCCGTTCTCCTTGAAAAACCCGAATTACATTCTTTCACTGTCAGTTTTCAAAACATAAAAATAAATTAATCCAGACGGTATACTTCCACTAACCGTATTTTTCCATTATCAAAATTCCACATTTATAATGTATCTACACATCATACGTCATCATGAAATGAGTCAAAGTTAAAAATCGTTGCCATCAGTAAAAACACGTTTTTTTCGTAATAATGTGAGTATGTAAAACGGATAAAATAATATTAACGTGGATAACCTCAACGTTTCGATGAAAACAAACGCGCGAATTTAATTCCAAAGAAATGTGTGGAGTGAAACGGAAAGGACCCTTGGAAATGAACGGGTCCCGCCCGTTATTGTCTCGCGGGCGTGCGGGAAGGCAGGCGCGCGCGAAACGTATATTATATTTTTGTTCTTCTGTTCGCAGAGACCTTCCACAGTGCGGTCAGAAAATCTGGCAAGGGTATTTCGGCAAGACTTTCGACGTTTACACAAAACTCTGGAAGTTTCAACAGCAACACAGGTGATTATGAAAACTTTTTATTTTATTGTTATTCTTTTTCGGCGGGCGAACAACACCACCACTCGTAGTTCGCGAAAAATCCACATTGTCGCGTGTAAAATAATAATTTTTATTCACGCCTCTAGCTGTTACTACTGCTATACGGTCCTATACTAAACGCGTACTGCGGTTAACGATCTGCGCGTAATATAAATCGTAACTTTATCGTAAACATAAGCCGAACGGGGGTGGAGGTAAGTAGTTGCACGACGTTCGCGCCGCGTACGCTAATCTTCGTGTTGAAATGTCAATTTTTTCATTCTGGACGTTGTATGGTATCTGCGAGGAGTACCTCTACGCCTGACGCGATAATTAACGAAAAAAATAAATAAACCCGCGGTGTGCTATTATAACGCGGGGCGTGAAAAAGGACGCGTAGTGCAGTGCTACACATTGTTATTAATAGGGAGCGGATGTTTACGCTCTAAATATAATATGTGCATACACTTATGCGCTATAAAGTCCACACACATGCTTACAATTTAATCAAAATATGCGTCGACAAAAATCAATAGAGAATGTTTACTTTGCTCAGACTTTACTTTTATTAAATAATAATAATATTTAACAATTCGCAAAATAAAACTACCCCTGCGCGTGATTTTAAATACATCTATTAAAAAAATGTCAACTAAATTTTCGGTTTTATATCAAATGGTTTGAACAACTATTAGTTATATTATTGTATTATTTAATACTATTTTAAATATTGCAAAATCTAAAAACATTGAGTACGCTTACTTGTCTGAAGTTACAAATGTGCTCCAAATGCTTGAATGATATAAACATACGATCGAGCCGGGTAAAATCTCACAAATATATGTAAAAATATGCAAAATCAAATTGTTAATTCTATGGGTCGAGGACCACGTTTCTATCTTACTCCGCATTAATTTGTAACCTAACTGTATGATAAAACATAAAAAATGCATAAACATGCGGCCCCTAGTTATTATTAATGTATAATATTATTTCGAGCTAGTGATACGCGCGCGGTCGAAACAAACGGACAACCGATACCACGGTCGTTCGTGAATTCTATATTGAGTTTAACTTTGTTGTATAATGGCCGAAACGACTAGATTTCATAAACAAAAAGCGTGTTTGGGGTAAACTAAGTAGCTCGTCGAATTATTATTGTTATTGTTTTTTTTCTTCTAACGAAATATCGTTAAAAATATCGCCGCCGGTTCTCGTGCAGGTACTTACTACCTCTTATAGTTTCTTTTGCTCGAAAATATAATTTTTTTCCCCTCCTATTTCATCGATCGTAGGTTTTTTTTTTCATACGTTATACCTACCGAAACCGATAAACCTTATATACGGTGTTCGAAAACCCGCGATTCGTTAAAATATTTCTCTCTTCACATCGATCGAATGTATTTTGCCACCCCACTGCGGCACCGCTGCAGGTAATAAAACGCACGTGTATTAGTCCGAAACGTTTAACGCATTCGTAGGCACGACTGTAGGCGAGGCGGGTTCCAGGGGTTCCCGTACAGCCGATCCTCCCGAGTGTTTTCTCGCCGTAGTAACATCGAACACGTTATTATTAGGTTTGTATGAAAAACGCGTAATATTATAATCATAACGTCATTATACTAACGCCGCAGCCGCACAGTACCCACGCGTACCCTACGATGCTCTCTGGGGATTAAATAAACTCTCGATAAATACGTGGGTATTACTTCACAGATTATTATCACGCCATATTACATGGTGGGCACTATTGATTCTCGAGGGTGGCGTTTTTGAGAGATTGTCTCCACAAGACTACTTGAATTATATGATTATTTGTACGTCGAAACAATATAATAATAACTTTATAACTAATTTATTCAGCTCGGAAACATTATGAGTAAACATAGGTAATACATACAATAAAATTTATGATATCATTACTTGATGTATATATAAGAGATTATACGCGTATGTACGATTCGAACTGTTTTGAAATGTAAAAATATTTTCGTTCTTTTCGAGAGAGTGAGTTCGGTGCCGTCGCTGTAACAATCGTTGACTTTCGCGCGAGATCTTTCGTTCGATGCGCGAGAAGAATAATAATTAATTATCGACGCGTCGTTAATTAAATTTAATCGGCACTCTTTGTCGTGCAACGTACATGACATTATTGTACCAAGGCGTCGCGCTAAAATAGGGGCGGAAATCGTCCTCGGTCGCGAAATTATCGGGGCTCGGCGGCATCATTAACAAATTTCGAAGAGCTTTTAACCGAGTTTTCCGCAATAGGATTTATCGAATATATCTATCAACGAAAATCGTCAGTTTAAACATTGGAACAATCTATTCAAATCCCGACCGCTCGATATAAAAATATAATTCTTGAAAATATTCATAGCCCATTTTCGAACAATTGTTTTAGATCCTAGTCGATAGTTTAGTTACGCTATTCAAAATATAACTCTATATGATTATTATAATCTACTCGTTGATTATGATGTAAGTATAATCTGTGGTAATAATTCTTAACTGTGATAAAAGACCAACGACTGATAGTACTGATAGTATTTCGTTCGCTTACGTGACAAGTATTGAACCGCGCTAAAAATGACTCGACTCCGCGAAATTCGGTCACGCCGTAATCTGCGCGGGTCAACCCTCAAACCAACCCCGGATTCGCTTTAATCGAGCCGAAATCGCTGCGTTTTGGCCGCCGGCGTATTTGCTTAACATCACTACTACTGTACGTATCGAAATCAATTAATAATTTCAATCGAATACCGTTTTTTATTTTCGATTTAATCGGTTTCAATAACGTTCAAATAATATATATTAGTATATTACATTTTGAAGACGGCAGAGGAAGGTTTATAATAATATCATTTCGTACGTTTGTTATATCGCACCTCGTGAAAAATAAAAAGTAAAACTCAGTCGCGTCCGATTCTATTAGCGAAATCTTTAAACACCAACCGCATACAATAACCCCGCGCGTTTACTTTCCCCCAGCAGAGCGTATAACGTTATTATTTTACTTTCGAAGCGTATGTATAGAGTTCAAAATACATAAGCGTATACTTTGCACGCGTGTTTTACACGCGCCCCCCGTTCTCTTTGTAACGTAACGTCGTTGGATTATTTATTATTATTATTATTATTTATTATTATTTTTTTTTTTTTTTGTTACAGGCAAGTGTTGGACACAAAGTACGGCTTAAAGCGATGGCAAATAGGCGAAATAGCCTCGAAAATAGGTCAGCTGTACTATCATTACTAGTGAGTATTGCGATTGTGTTATTATCGTGCGCGCTATATTTTATATATTAATACCGATACCTACGAGGCACGTAATATATTCATATTCTTCGGTCGGGCATGAAAATGTCACACGTGGTAACCGATGAGCCGCGCGTAATAATTATTATTGATCGTTAACGCGCGGATACTTAACGCGTAGCGGTAAAAAAAATAATAAAAAAAGAAGAAAAAAAAGAGGGGAAGTCGGCACGGGTTACGCGCGCGTCGTTCGCGTACGTTATGTATAAACAGGACGTCGCGGAAATCCGAGCGTGGCGGCGATGACAACCCCTAAAGGGCAAACCGGCGATTAAATTAATTTCGAATTCGACGGCGGTGCGCCGTTCACTCGGCACTTTAAGTGTTTTCCTAGGTTATATCCTTATAAATAATCGGTCGAGGGTTTTAATTATGTCACATAATATATCCACTCGAGAACGTGACGCCGTGAAAAAAAAAAAAAAACATTTTACACCGTTTCCCCGATAATAATATGCCGCAGTCACTATCGGCACTTGGCCAGTCCACGCATTCACACGCACGCGTGCGCGCACATTATATAGGATGTGGTCTCCCTGGAATATGGTTTTTTTCCTCTAAATAGTATTTTTGAAATCTGACTCTTTGAAACCGTGTTACGTTCCCGAATGATCTCGCGTGTTTTAAATGTCTTTCGAACATTTTCGGAGCATTTAAATACAAAATATTTTATTTTTTTTGCCCATTGAATTTTCACACTATTACACAAGAACACGATACAGCCGACGCGCAGTAAATTGGATTTTTTCAAAGAAATCGGTGGCGATTTCTCATAAAAAATGTATTTATAATTCTTTATAAAATGTAAATTCGACTTATATTATAGTATTATAATATATTTCAGACCACATCGTTTGCTGACGGCAGAGTAAAACTTCTAAATTCGCAATATTTAAAAAAAAAAATTGTTTCCCCCTCAGTGGACAACAAATCAGTACATTTTTTCGAATAACTTTTTATTCTGTTATTTCTGTTGAAACGTTGATCGCGAACGTCCTAAAAACATCGAAGAATAATAAAAACGTATCCGTTGCGAGGCGGTAATAGTTAAAAGAAAAAAAAAATCACATTCAATAGAATTATTTAGGAAAAACGTCATTGGTAGGGACTCGGCGACACACCCTGTACGCTATATCAGCTTATTTTACATAATGCGTAAAATCGATGCAGACGGTCATACTTGCAGCGAGACTCGTGCAGAGCTTATAGGTCTTTTGTAACGGATTTTCCTTCTTTATTTTTTTTTTTTTACGTTTTACGGGTATATAGTGTTTTTCAAGTATAAAACAATAGCGCGGCGGCGGTGGCATGTCGAGCGTGACGTGCCTATTTTTTTTTTCTTTTTCAACTTTTTAACACAATTCACTTATCGATTTAAAACCCTTTGGTCATTGTATAATACGGTAGGTATATTTATATATATTATATACATATACCTACGAGTACATATTATAAATTTTCGTTTTACACGGGATCTGCGTGTACGGTAGCCATAAATTTTAGGGATAAAATGTCTTCACGTTATTCGCCGCCACCGCGTACTCACCCCATAATACGCACATAATGTCGTATGATATTATAATATTACATTAATACATTATTATCCTTTGTCGTTCTAATCGACCGGTCCGTGTTTCAGCCTCAGGACGAGCGACACGAACAACTTGAACGAGGCGTATTCGTTCTATTCGGCAATAAGAGGAAGACAATATTACTCTCGAGTATCTCAGGAAGATAGGTGAGTGAATGACGACGAGCGCCGTGTAATTTGCGCGCAAACGAAATTACCGTTTCGGCGTGCGCGCGCGCGCGTAATAACGCGTAACATAATAAAATGGATTTGCTCGCGACGACGACGTTTTATCATCAATGTCGTTTCATGCGTCGCGTATTTTCGTTCCGTCAGTTTCTATCCGTTTTTCGCGTGCGTTTTAAATCAATAGCGACTTCTTTATTACGCGCGATACAGATATTATACATTTCACCATAATACACACGATAACTATTATTTACCATCGCGTTTCGAATAATCGTTTTTCGATTTTGGGGAAAAATAATACTAAACGTTCCGTCTAGAAATTGTCGTATTAAAAATCTTCACGTTTTGTTTTCACTGACCACCCCTACGGTTTCGCACGGTTGATCGCTGCTGCGAGCTTGTCCGCGGCGGATGAAAATTACATTTTAAGTGATTTGCATCAATATTGATTTGTCATGACGTATTGCATAAGCATTGTTACGCAACCTTTAGCTGCAAATGAATGCGCTCGTTAAATTATGCCTATTGTTCTGGCGACGCGTGTTTCGACGCGAACAGAGTTAACCAAGCGGGAATTTTCGGCAAATCTTACACGCATCGAAAAAGTAGACAAAAGTTTAAATCATCGCGGTCGATTGAATTTCACATTTTACACATATTTTGTGTAGAATAATTACGACGCTTTATTCATACGATACAAATGCGTATTTCAGGTCTGACCTGATGGTTAAGAAACTGAGGTACTACGCAAGGTTCATCGTAGTGTGTCTGCTGCTTCGACGAGTGGGAGCCATCCGGGAACTGTTGGCCGTGAGTATATTGTATTGTCAAATAATTAGTCCGCTGTAATAATAAATCGAATTTCCACGTCGTGATTGAGGAAACAATTCCCGGTGAACATATTGTTTTTAGTGAGCAGAGCTGCAGCGTGATTTCGCGCTTCGAAATTGTCGGCGCGTGTAGTAAAGTACAAGCTTACTAAAAAAAAAAACCAGTTTTTCACATTCTGCAGACATTTTGGCACACTTATCCGACCACCGCGATTCATAGTCATATCAAAGTCACAAAAAAACGTTTAAAATGGTGTAAACGTTCAGACTTAGATGATAAAAAAAAAAAAATCACTGCGCGATGAGCATAATATTTATCCGCAGCCAGCGACAACGAACGTTAAGTCGTTATCTGATATCATATCGACAATATTGTTGTATAAGTGTATTAAACGATGGAAATAGCTGCAGTCCAAAATGTGAACGCGCGTTGTAATCGTTAATTATACGTTTTTGTGTTCTACGCGCGGCTTGCAGTATTTCTAGTCGATCGACTGCTGCGGGTGTTCTTTTCGGTGTGCGTATAATATAGTCTCACGATGCACCACTTAAAAAGTGCATCGAAATATATAGGTCAACGAGGGTCTCTTTTGAAATCTTATCGAGCAATTTTCAAAAATGATAAAACGCCCACCACCGCCATGAAGGAGTCGTGCGGCTTTGTATCGGAGCTTTACTGTACGAGATTTCCTGCTGCGCGACATTAACAATTAATATGCGAGGAAATCGATAGCGGTCTAATTGCCCGCTTTTCGACGCGTTTTTCTTTTTCCGATTTATTATATACGACTATACCTATATCTAAATAATTGTCGGGCGGGTACTAAAGCGAGCGCATTACTCGCCGACCGGCTGATTTTTTTAACCGTCATCATGACACGTTTCAAATGAGAGATCTCATTATAAGAAAAAAAAATTATTCGTAACGACATAACTAACCCGATGACTACGGGTTGCATGCCGATATTATTACCTATATGATAATAACGACGTTCGATTCAGGGGTAGAGTGTCGATTTCAATTAGGGGTTGACGATGTGTCTCCCTAGCGACCCGGCCCCGAGTTTTGTCCGCGATTGTTTATCGACGCTGTTGTTTTATTTATTCAGGAGCTCGACAAGCAGATCGTCGACTACACGAGTACGTACGAACCGGACGACCAACTCGAATGGTCGTTGGTTTTGGAAGAAATCAAAACCTTCGTCAAAGCCGACAGCATTGTGAACGTATTGCACGCCGACCAGAGCAGCGTCATACTTTCGCACAGGTAAAAAAAATAAAAAAAAACTACGTGTCATAAAAATCAAACGAACGCGATTCTCGTACAAGAGACCGACGTAAAGTACAACAACGTGTCAGGCTTGAATAAATTGTTAAAAGCTTCTTTTTAATGTGACTCGAAAAGGGGAGGAAAGGAGGCGCTCCCGCGACGCTACTTGAATAAAGCCTCTTTTCTTTTTTTTTTTTTTAATGACGGAGGAAGTACACACAAACGTGCTGTACTACTAATATTTCATTACTACAAAAATATTTTTGAATGAAAATTTCAATCGTACATGTGTGACGTTGTTGTTTTACATAATACGATATGAAAATTGTCGGGCGCGTATATACTTGAGAAATAAATAAAAAAAAAAACACACGAACGTAAGATCATAATAAAAGATTAAAATTATAATATTATAACGGCCGGGATAAAATAATAAAAAACAACCAATTAAGTACAATAATATACTTTCTCGATTTTCTTCAAGTCCTTTAAATCAGATTTTCATACGATCGTCAGACGTTGACATTGTTGATTTGCATTTTTGCATTTTGACGCCCTCGCACCGCCGGTCCTGGCTGTACAGGTAATATTGTGTCACGCGTTGCCAACACGGCCCTGTCCTTTCGATTTCCCCCGGTCGACGTCCAACATAATATTATTTCGTTCGCATTACACGATACCTTACAACGTACCGCGAAAGCGTTAACGCATGATTCGTTTTACTTATACGCGTTTGACACGCACACGCAAATAGGCAATGTATATATATATATACGTACAGGGTGTCCCTCCGTGATTGTTCCCTACCAATGACTTTTTTCCTAAAAAATGTTTGTTGAAATTATTACGTTTAAATTTTTTTTTTGTGCTTACGCTCGAAATGGTTTTTTATTTTATTAAAATTTCGGACGATAAAAAATAGAAAAAAAAGCTAATTGACAAACTCGAGTTTTCTTGAAATTATCCTGAAAATTATTTAGAAAAAACGTGCTGTTTGTTGAAAAGTACGAAAAATTATTCGCATAGCATAGGTTAGATTTTGCTGCTTACAAACGTAATTCGATCGGTAATAAATTATCAACCAACACTTTATATTAATTAATATTATTTATTAGATACTCAATGAAAATCGATTGTGTTTGACCAATAATCTCTTTAGAAAAATCATGTCTATACGAATTGGCTATTTCATATTTTCGAATAACGTGAAAACACGATTTTTGACAGTTAAAATATTATGATTTTTTAGTGTAAATATTCCGAAAATTACGTGCGCCCGCGCATACACGATTAACAATTGTTGCGAATAACATAAAAGTTGTGGTATAGTTAGTAACGCGAGTAACTCTCTTTTTAATCATTACGCGTGTTTTGTGTTGCAGGTTGACGCCGCTAACTACGCCGCCGGTGGAAAAATCCACGATGATGAATCTCTCGTTACAAGAAATCATACTCATAGGAAACGCTTCGGAACAGGTAAACTATAACGTTGTGTCGTTATTTTTCAAGAGAAAGAGTAAAGACTAAGAATTGAGCTCGATAAAATAATAACAAGACTATTTTATCGACGGGTGGTTGTCTGTTATTGTACAGGTCAAGTTCAGTGAAATGACCATAGACATGTTCCGAATGATGCAGACGTTGGAGAGGGAAAAAAATCGAGACGAAATCAATCACGTGTCAGATCCCCCTTCGAGAGCATCGTTTGTAAGTATCTATATATATATATATATAAGTATATAATCGCGTTAGGACATCACTCGAACAACCACGCGGGTTTCATTCAGAAACCAAACGAAATCAATGATAGGGATGTATCTTCGATACACGTATCTTAGGTACAATTGTACCTTGTCAATAGAGTAAGTTACTCGCGATATGTTCAAAAGGTACTTTGAAACATTAGTTTTATGCAATTAGTAAGTTAGAAAGTTTAGTAACCTAGATACATGATTTTTTTATGCAACTTGCCTGACACTAACCATTCGTATTTTGTAATTAAATATTAATAACATAGAACGATCATCAGATCATATTTTTTTAAATAATTTAATAGTGTATTATTTATTGATCTTTTATTATTACCTAGTACCTAATTCGTATGTTAGCAAAGCATTTCGAAAGGAGTCACATATAGGCGATTTATACGTTTTTCTTTTCGATGTACCCATAGTAAATAAACATAGAGTATAGACAATAGACGTGTAACGAAACTAATCCAATTAATATTGCATTTTATTTCTGAATACCGAGTATTTTGTATTTGAATAATTCATAAATTGTTAATATGTAGTACCTACAGAAGTTCTCAGTATTTATTTATTTTTTTTACTTTCCTTTTTAGATTTGTAATAACCTCGTGCCTCCCTTTAGTAAACACATTTTTTATTACGTGAGCATTTTTTTCAGCAGGTGGTTAATTTTATCTATCTTTAATAGTTTAAAAATTCACAATAATTAAGACACAATTTTATTTTAGTTTTTAAAATTTAGCAATAACGATAAATGATGATCCGAGGTTAAAATAAAAGCTAGAAAAACTAGAATAATTATTTGAAAATATCGAACTAAAACGATGGTTTTATTTTCCATTAATGTTTAAAAATCGAAATCTAGGTAGTATACCTACGCATTTTGAAGTATCTTATCTATTGCTGACGAATACTATACGACAGGAACGTGGGCACCATTTTGAGGTGGATTAATTTATAATATTAGAACGGTATGAACATGGGTGGAGTTAACCTAGTCTTATTTAACGAATCGCTTCGATTTTTTACACTAAAGTCACATTTCACATTTAAATTGAAATATCTATGCTCTCTATCAACCTTTTAAATAACTTTGTCAGGAAGTATTACGTCTATTTTAAAGTTGTATACTTAGTTTTAAATAAAAAAGTGTCTGACATTACATCTAGATCGAGCATAATATCTAAAATCTCCAATAGTTGATCACGATTGAGTCTAATTTATAGTACTTAAACTATTTTAAAATGATAACAAATCGTTTCAATATCACATATTAGTTATTGCCACTGATTATACATATGATTTATCATATGACTGTTTATATAATCAATGACATTGCATATCAAGCTGTAAAATAATCAAACGTAGAAGTATAAAATGGTTTGAGGAGCTTGAGAAATATTAAGAGAGTGGCTATGACAAACGGAATCGTTTAAAGCGTTGTCATTCTCGAGCTCGTCGTGTTCATGTCAATTGCGTTTGACAATATTATATTTGCCGATAGAAGTATATTATTATACTTGATAAAACAACTGCAATAACGATGACTGCGCGTGTTTTATAGGAAAAAAGTTACTCGATAACCAGTAACAAAACCTTAGCGTATCCAATGATGGCCAACCACGACGTGAACAGTTCCAGAAGAGAAAATCCCCACAAATACATACTTTACAAGCCGACCATCACTCAGATAATGATGTTTTTAGCTACAGGTACTACGAATTCATTGCATACACATATTATTATAACGATGTCAACAACTTTCACTCGTGTGTGCGCTTTGTAATTGCTGTTTTATTATAAAAGGTTTTAAAGAGCTACCCGCAAATGGTGTGCTGCTCATGTACGTCTCGGCAGACGGGTGCTTTCAGACCTCAAAACACGTGAACGACCGTAAGTACCTACTGTGGTGTTGTACTGCTGTTATTATTATTGTATTGTAACATAATTATAAACGGGGCGTCAGAGTACGCCGTAAACGCGCGGAATCGCTCAATTAATATGATATTTCGACGGGATATCGATTATATAATATATTATGATGTAATCTTTTTGGACTTGGGTACCCTTATAGAATTAAACTTTATATTTTCTATCGTCTTCTAGAAATTATATTATCAAAACACACTTTAGAGCATGTTTTACAAGTGTTTATTCAGTGTCAATAAATTGATAATTTCTTGATTCGATTAAAATCAATTTTTCAAAATTATTTTTCCTTTGCCTATTCGTCAAAAAGGAAAAGAGAAACTAATACGTTGCTTTTTATAATATATGCCAATTCCAAAAATGTCTTTCGCGGCACCCTGCACGTAATACCTAAACGGCTCGTGGGTGCCAACATAAATTTGTCAGTGTAGTAAAAAAAAAATTTTTTTAAAAAAATACTAATTTCTTACGTTTCACACATTTCTCTTGACGTTTCGATGAGAACGCGATAAATAGGTAGTTATTTATTTAAATTTAACCCGATAAAACCCTTTTTTTAATTATTTTTACGTTTGCTATGAAATAATACGAGTATGTAAAATAATTTCTTGCCATTTGAAAAATTAAAAAACCACCTCTTGTCGTTTAGGTTTTAATATAAATTTCGAAAAATTACACCACGTACGATCCCGATAATATTCTCACGTATAAAACCGTGTTAAAACTTGCAACTCTCAGTCGGAAAACACTTTCGAGTGGTTTCGTAGTTTTAAAACGTATTTCGTGTTTATATTAGTGTACCTATGGCCAAGAGTAGAAAACTTTTTTTAAGTCCGGTCCGTGATCAATTCGATCGTCCCGAGTTTTCAGAACAAATTCAAGTGTCATTAGACAAAACAATAACGACAAAACGACAAGCCTGTCGTATTTGCAGATGTAACGCGCAACGGGTCCGAAACTTCCCAACGCTATCGAATACATCGTGTATACACGATGCAGATACAATATCCTCTAAAAAGTAATCAATATTATTTCATTGATCCGTAAACGGTTTGACCTATTCGTGAAATATTTCTTCACACATAATACCCATATTGTTGTTTTTGAAACTGCTGTTTATTTTATTTTAATTCTGACGATGCGCGGCCAAAATATTATACCGGTTGCGTCGTTTTGACACAACTGAAACGGGTGAAAATAATAACTTCGCGTTTTTTTAGACTCGTGTTTAAGTATCGAAAAAGCCGCGGGTGTCCAATTAAAATTGGGGACTATAGATGTTAATAACCATCATCGATTTCGTAACGTTTTAAAAATCAAATTTTTTTCTGCAGTGGGCTACGATTGTGGAGGAATCATGGCGAGCAGCAAACGAGAAATGGAACTGACCAACAAGAAAGGTGTACACGTAAAAGAAATCCATTGGTGAGTAATCGTTGGGCACACAACGCGCCGTTTTTGTGTTTTGAGCCTGTTGTAAATACTAAAAAATGGTTATTAATCCGACAGCTTGTATCCTGGAGATCTTTACCCGTTCACTAGAAAACCGCTGTTCGTGATCATCGACTCCGACAACAGTTTCGCCTTTCAATACATACCTAGGTATTTCGGTCATCCGTTCGTTGTGCTCATGTCTCCGCAAGAGTTGCCGGATAAGCTACACGGTAAGAAACATATTGCATAAATCTGAACGGACGTGTGTTGTGAATCGTTTGCGTATTCATACGGAATCCTGACGGAAATCCTCCTTGGCCTCCGTATAAACATTTTGCGGTAGGAAAAATATCTGTCTCGAATAAATTACTTCTGGTGTACTCGAGAGCGGAACAGACGTATTGTGACATTAGAGTTTTTTTAACGTCGAGGAATCCGAGTGATGTTGTTTTGACCACAAATAAATGTACACGCGCGCGCGCGCGCTTCGTAGGCATACAGAGTGCTCCGCGACGATTTTCTTATTGCGATGTCATCTCTCGTGATTATAAATATACTAACGTTCTAATTTTTTAATACCCGTTCAATCGGTCTATAAGAATCCGAATACCTCGAATGACATATCACGGAAGATATTACAACCGGTGTAAATATACTTAGAACACTCTGTACAGTGGCGTGAATACGCAAATACTTGAGAGTACTCGAGGGAGGGACAAAATAGCGTACTCGCCGAAATCTAAACCAATAGGAGGATAGAGGTTTGTACAATTTCATCATGAATGCCAATACATTTTTGTTTTTATTCGAGTTTAAAAATTAATTTAATGCTTTAGAAATAAATTGTTATATCAATATCTACCGTTTGATAAATACAAATATAAATGTAATTTTTATAAACAATAATTGTTACTTAGGTATGCGACTATTTAGATAGATATATTACTGTCGGTGTTGATCTTGGAGGAGGGGAATGAATGATTGACACTTTTGCCCTTTAGGGAAAATGTTCCACAAATTCTTCACGTCGCGCCTTCGAAATTGCGTCATTTACACGTATATAATTCATAAATTTAACGATATACCTTTATTCACTCGGCGAGAACGTATCCGCGTAGTGTTAAAACTTTTTACGTTTGAAAACATATTGTACTTGTGTATATAATTGCACGTCTTATTGCAACTCGAACGTGTTTTTGTCCGACAGAACAATTGCAGCACAACGGGAGTTTGTTCACGTTATTCTTGCACAGTCCTCTGACCGCGTTCTGTCTGATATGCAATATCCTGACGGTTAAAATGCACCTGTGGGAGAGAGCCAACACGTACGTAGATCGATTCATCACGGAAGCCAGTCGTCTGTTTACTAGCAAAGTTAAACCAGGTAAACGGAACAGACGCGTCGTACTGTAATAATTACGCCGGAGAAGGACGAAAAAAGAA
The DNA here is from genome assembly GCA_948098885.1 of Drepanosiphum platanoidis. Classification (NCBI taxonomy): domain Eukaryota; kingdom Metazoa; phylum Arthropoda; class Insecta; order Hemiptera; family Aphididae; genus Drepanosiphum; species Drepanosiphum platanoidis. The sequence continues at coordinate 19,886,979 of OX402534.1, forward strand.
ATAACAAACTTTATGTCAAAGACTGTAATAATAGACCGTAAAAACCCTTGGTTTCTCATTTCAGACGTGTCTTACATACAGTTCTTCGGTGACGACTTTTTAAGGCTGCTATTGTTGCGGTACGTCTTTTGTCACGTAGTCCTGCGCCATCACCGGGCATTTAATGTGAGTAAACGATTTAATAGTAATACGATGTCTATTCCGTCGCCATAAATCCAACGTTCGCGTATTGTAATGCTCTTTCGACAGCGCTTTGTTAGCGCATCTACTGCAAGTGATTTGTTGTTTGTTATAACGCGACGACGTTACGGCGAAGAGTAATAGTTATGTTTTAGACGAGTTTTAATTTAGACGTTGGCATGAAAAAAAAAAAAAAGTAGACCTACGCGTTGTGGAAATCGTTTTTCGGGGGTAATGAGATGATAAAATGAGCTATTTTCGAATACCGAGCACATAATATTACGTAAACGTTTCTGAACACCGCGTGTGTTGCAGCAATGGTCATCTAAAAAGACAAAACGCTTTTCATCGCTGCATTTTCGAACGCGCTCGTATTGAATCGCTGTCACACTATAGCCGTTGTTCAGATATATATCTTATTTCACGCCATGTCATTATATTTATAGATAGGTATTATTGTTTTACGTCGTGAAATGAATACGATGTTTGTGACTCGACGAGTAATAATGATACCATAAAAATACTGTTTAAACTGCTTGTAAATTAAATATATCAATACTTGCCGAACACCCCATCGATGACAATACTAACGATTTAAAGACAGTAATAATTTTATAATTATTCAACTTTTCGTTAATATTACATGTTTGGACTTTAACATTCCAATAATAATAATTAGTTGTAATTATTAACATTTTCCCGAATTTAATGTTTCGATTATACCTATAGATATAGGTATACGTTACGTTTGCAACATGGAATATCATGATAATTTTTTCATTCAATTTTTAGATTTTTATTTTCGTTTTAACGCGTCTACGTGTGACTCATATTCAAGTACACGATGACTCAGTCTATTTAAAACCATCAAATTATACTTTGAATTAAAGAAAAAAAAATTACAAATAACGTTTGCTTAAAATTATTTCATGCTCTAAAAATATAAACACATTGTACATTGCATTTATTAGAACATGTTTACATTAAATTAAAATAAAATAAAATCGAAATTGGTCAATCGAAATTCATCGTCAATCCACTCTACATACTATTAAAAACATAGGTAGGCTGCGTGTAGTCATCACTCGCATTGGTAATTTTATTGTTTATAAAATTCATCCTTATGAAATGTAAACGGTTCGAGGTTCGACTGGAGTCAATACAAACATAACGATGCGTTTAAAACAAACATGAAATGTACACTAATCAAATTACAGGATTACGTGGAATAGACAAAATAGATAACGAGTTGAAAACAAAACGCACACCTATATACACGTATTATTACAATACTTATTATTACTTAATATTACGAATATTGTATTTATTTTGAAAAGAAACCAGTGTCGTGATTTGTAAACGGCTGCGTAGATGCGGGAAAATGGTTTAGATGTTTAAACTCTCATTCGCCCCAAACTAAAACTAATAACCAAAAAAAAAACCAGCAATTAATTAAATTAAATTTTGATTGATGTAGACTGTAGAGAACAAGATAATAATACATGTGTTATTTGGTGCGTTGCAGGGAGAACAGTATCTTCCGCGGTGCCAACCGCCTTTGCCGTTGGCCAGTTTTTTGGACGAGATATCGTTAAAGAAATACGTTAGAGAGTTGGCCAAACACCTGGACGTTTTGTCGCATTTCGAGAACTTCGAATAATCGTCCTCGGCCAGTCTCTCTCATACACACACACACACACACACACACACACACACACACACACACACACACACACACACACACACACACACACACACCTCGATAATACGTCACGCGGCTCGGCGGCGATCAACTTCTTCCAGTATAAAAATAATGATTATTATTATTATTATTATTATTAATTATTATTATTAATTATTATTATTATTATTATTGTTGTTATTTGATTATAATATTATAGTGTGTAGCATACCGTACGTAATGATATACATTATGTTTATATAAATATTGTACAAAGTATTAACGTCGCGAAATCCGTGTAAAACCTATAACCGCGCATACATATTATTTTATTATAATAATTTTATAATAAAATGATGTGTGTTTACGACGCGAAAACGTATTCGGAAACGGAGAGTCGGCGATGAGTATTATCACCCACGATACGTCTTACTGTTTCAATCCGGATTCTGACCAAAACGTAGGTACGTAAAGAAAAAAAAACACGGTGTGATTCGATTATTCGTCTATATACATAAATTACGTATAATATTATAGTTTATAGTGTTCATTCCACACATTTGCAGTTTTGTTTACAATACTGTCGTTCGACGTTATGATAAATTGTCATGCGCGCCCGCCGCAGTGTCCACCTGGTCGCGTAACCCCCGACTTTTCAGAGTTTTCAATATCCGATCTTTTTCTCTCCCCTCTTCGAGGTTTTGACTTTCTGACGTCGTGTTCGTACAGCTCGCGGTAAAAATCGAAATATCTACAAAATTCCAATACGAACGATACGGTAAATAATTAATAACGATATGGATACCATATATATATATATATATAGTTCAAGGATGAAACGCCGCCTTCACATAAGTCGAAAACTAAAACATAATTTTTTTTTTTTTTTTTGACGAAACACAATAATCATTAACGCGATTACCTATTGTTATTATTATTTCAGCGACGATAACAGGACTTACCAGACCGAACACATCTGCGCCGCCGAGACTCTGCGAACGTCAATTATTGTCGTTAAATTCGGAAATCTGAAAACGTCTACCCGTCACGGTATCGTTCTAATAAATCAAAACGGTTTTTATTTTCTACGTTCTCATCCAACTGTTTATTAAGTAAAGCAGATCGATTGTAAACCTCTCGAAGCCCCAGGTTGACACTGCGCTCGCGCGCATAATACGCGTTCGGTTAAAAACATTTATAGCGGTACCTAGATTAATAATACAATAATTCTGTATGTATGCGTACGTTGTGCGTACGACTCGTGTGCCCGTCGGTCTTGTAAAACGTGTGTAATCTAAACTTTTCTTCACCAGACAGCGAGGGCAGGTACACACCGAGGGCAGAGCGCGACCTCTTCGAACGATCAAATCACTACGCTACACGGCGTCGACTGATAATTCTAATAAAAAACGTACTCGCGTATTGCACTCGACGTTTTGAGCGATCTCGGCGACCGGTTCTCTCGCGGAGACGCCTCCTCCAAACCTTCTAAATACGGCTCTCCCCGTCGACGGAGAGACTACGAACGCGCGCGTTCGCTCGACAGACGTGTTTCGTCGTTTTTATTTTCACTTCTGTTTTTTCCATTGCTTCCGTTCGACGCGACCGAAAATCGTAAAAGAAGAAAACGTCAAAAACGGCGTTATGGGGGGGGGGGGAACATTCCGCTACGAAAACCGCTCCAGAAACGTTTCACTCGAATTTTCAAGTACAAGACCGCCCCGCGTACGCGTCTTGTACACGCTGCGCCGACATCGCGTCGTGTACGTATACGTTATTGTATGCCATTCGATTATGATAATATTTTCGTTGTTTTAGGCCCTATAACGGCTTGTTTATTTTTTTTTTTTCAATTACGCGACGTGTTAAAACTATTTTTACCTTCGTCGTAATAATTTATTTCAAACTATTGTTATTGACGTGTTACGGTGGTTCAGTCTAGATATACGTTCGAGCAATACACTGTATAATGTGATATACGAAATATGTTTTTATATAAAAGTAGGTACACCGTATAAAATAATATGACGCGTACTGCAACTGCAACACCGTGCACAGTAACCGCTGCTGCGGCGCCGGCAGTATAATGTCAAAATAAACGCGTACCGAACTATATATAATTTATATACGAGTATATATAATATTATACGATTATAATATACATTTGAAAAAACCGTCGACACTTTTTGTTTTTTGGTTTTTGTTTTTTTATCGTTTTTTTTTTCTCGAACAAAAATTCTAATAAATAGATGCATTTTTTTCTAAAATTAATCAATAATTTCCAAATCTTCCATTTTGTACTACGAAAATCTCTTAAAATTGCATTATATATAATATATATATATTTATATAATATTTATATATTATATACGAATAATAATATTGTTAGCGAAATAATAAAGTACAGTATTTTTTATAAAATTAACTCATCTATTTATATTATAAAACTTACTATATAAACGCATACACTTGGTCATTAAAACGAAAACGTTGCTGCTTAACAATAAAAACCAAGTATGCCCTATATACCTTATAAATTAGTTTTGTTTATATATTGTATGTTTTTTTTTTTTAAAAATTATTATTGTTATTGTTTATTCATTTCTATAATATGTAATTTTCTACTACGTAGACCCTTTATTTTCGCATGTTATCTCCTGGAACCGAGTATATTTTACCCATATAATTAAAATCAGTATGTGTACGCATATGTTATATGATATATATAATTTCGTGTTATATATATATTATAAATATACATGAATAAGTGTACGCGATTGTTTAATGAGATACTGTATGTGTATTACATATTAACGCGATCGATTTAATATACCCGGAAACTGTTTATCGTCATCTATAATAATATATTGTACAGAAAACTGCAACGAGTTTTTTATTATTCTTATTTATTTATTTTTTTTCATATCGACGAATAGTCTACAGCCGTTGTTCAAGCCACCGACGTTTTTTCAAAGTAGCCGGAATACAGAAAGTGAATATTTTACACGATTTAAGTTGTTTGGAAAAAAATGCCACATGACTCATTTGAAATGCGAAAAACCGCGAGAAAATAGAAATTCCTCTTTTAACCAAAATAGTTGCCGGTAATGAAATCGAACAGTTACAGAAAAGTAAATATATTTTTAAAAATAATTTGACTTTTGCGCACACTTTATCGCAAAACCCTGGTGCGGACGAATTTTCATTTTTTCTCCTCTTTCGTCACGTCTCGGACAATACTTTCTTAATATATAACTAATTAATTTTTTTTCTATTCTATTTGTTATTTTTTCGGATATTTTATAATTTCAGATAATTTAAAACTATTTTCCACTGCTATTGATCGCGAGAGAAAAATCAAGATCTCATTGAGTTATAAAACGCCGTGTGAATATAAGTAACTATACGTATATACGTATATAGATGAACAGTTACAGTATATACATCGTTAAAAATATTTCGTCAACTAAATTTAACTCATTTAAAGGTACCACAGACATTTTGCCATAATATTTTAGGTAAGTTATTATTCCTCTTTCTTATCCACATTATTAAATTTAAGTACCTACGTAAACGGAAAAATCGCATGAACAATTTTCTCCAATCGATATCGGCTGTTTAAATAATCTAATATATCATTCGATGTTTTCGGATCATTAATGTGTAATTAATCAATTTTTTATTTCTTTTTCTTTCGAAGGCATATTTATTGGTTTTTCGACGTCCAGGCCCTAATTACAATGTTTCTGTCTATAGCGTTCCCAATTATAAAGTCGGCGATTGGAGGAAAAACATTTGTATAACTATATATATTCGTATATACGTATATTGAGGTTTTTTTTTTTCGTCGCTCGTTATTAGCGACGAGCCCCGGGTGGATGGATGGATGGGTGGGGAGAAAAAGTGAAAGATGTGGGCCACTCCGACGTGACAAAGCTAAAGGGTCGGGTTTATTTTTAATTGGCGAACTTGGACGTCGCCCAAACGTGATCGAGCGGGGATACCGTGCGTCGTAAACGGACGGCGACGATGAGTCGCACACGCAAACGGTTTTCCGCATCCGGCGCGCGAGATCATCCGACTTGCGCGTGCGAGACGGTTTCGTCGACGGCCGAGGAGAGAGCATTGTGGGGGGGAGGAAAAGAAAATACGTCGGAATAAATAATAACAAACAAAACGAACGATAAAAACGGCGAGGGAGAAAAAAACCGCGGACGCTCGTAGACAAATTTTAAATCGACGTAGATAACATCGGGCGCGCGCGAATGATACTCCTCGTCCCGGGGCCCGCCGGCACAGACATCGTCCCGTGACGTTTCCGACGACAACGAGAAAATGGAAGAACCAGGTCGGTACTGACGATATATATATATTATATTATTAAACTGTTCACTGTAGAATCATACTTTTTCCTGTCGTTTTCCTGCGCGCTAATATTGTTCGCGCGACTGCGGTTTTGTTTTGCTCGTAGAAATAATGACGATTTCGTAGTTTCAGTGCAGGTCGCAATGATAATCGTTTCGAGAAAATCGACGAGTTAGCGCGTTAAAGTCGAGTCGAAAAGTTTTCCAATCTTCCCGATCGAATCGATTTTGAATTTCCACATCCGCCCCAAAAACGTGTTGGTTTTTTTCATTTTTTATAAGATTACACGATGTACGTAGGTCGTTTCGTTAGAAAATTATTCCGACATTTAGACATCTGTCAAATCCATGATTTCATTTCAGGGACAGTCAAATTTCATTTCATTTTATGACATCAAACAAAATACGAAACTCTGGTCCAGGGATTTGACTTTAAAGGCTCCGATTGCGACATTTTGGGAGGTTCCCAAGCACTCTCAACCGTAAGCTTGTGATTATATAATATATATATATATATATATATTCCTATAAGACGTATTCCCTCTAAACAGGTCGTTTATTATAGGAAATCTCTTTTCGCGTGTTTATTGTATATTAGTAAATCTTTGAAATTATACTTGAAAATTTCGGCGTTGTGTATTGTTAGTAAACAAATATATCGGAATATAACGAATATAACGAGAAGACTTTTACTTGTGTTTAGGTGATCATTGTTAGTCTGTGAAAAATAAATTTAAACTCTCTGATGGTTTTCAATCGGAACCGATTTTCTAATACTATTTGACGTTTTTCACGAGTCAACACGATTTGGGTTTCGTCGACGAAAACATATCGTCCCTCGCCATTGTCGCGGTAAAACATTTTAAATTTTGAAATAATTTGCACCGATCGTCAGAGCATAATATCGGGTCAATTGTACGTCAGTTTTCTACCTGCATGGGGGTTCTCAACCTCGAGAACACCTCGAACTTCAAGAAATTCGAACAGTTAGAAATCTTTGAAAATCCATACTCGAATTCGAATAATCCTAACTCGAAAGTAATCGTTTAACGTCGGGCTTTCCGCCCTTACTTTGAATAAATATGATAAATTATAATATATATCTGCTTGAAATTGATTAGATTCGTACAAATCGGGGACCAACGACGTACTGGACGTTTTGACGTCGTCACAGGAGAGGTCGACTTCCCGGAGGTCGACCCCGGGCAGGTCTACTTCGGCCAGGTCTCCTTCGAGCGGCTCTACTCCTGGCAGGTCTACTCCGGGCAGATCCACTCCGGGCCGTTCCATTTCGGGCCGATCCATTTCAGGCCAGTCCACTTCGGGCCAGTCCACGCCGGACAGATCGACCACGCCCGAACCTCCGCCAGTTCCGCCGGCCACCTATCACTGGGAGGAAGTCAGGAGAAAACGGACGGTGGGCGGATACCCATGGACGCATCTGAACAAGCCGCCGTTCGACGAAAACACTTGGGTCAAGTACGAAAGGCAAGTATCGCACCTTAAACCCGTTTAAATACGAATTTTTTTCATTTTTTTCTTGAGTGAGAAAAAAATTCTAAACGAACGTGTTATACCTATCTATCAATATTAAGTGGACTGTATAATAATATGAGCACAGGGGTGTCATCGAGACGAGCGTTAGCGCACTTTCACCTCGACTGCACTGGCGCATTGTAGACGTATTTCGCACGACAATGCCAAATCGAAAATAAATCGTTTTCGACGAGATTAAAAGTATTTCGAGCCTATAAATATATGAATATTGGACGCGTCGTAATTTATATTGTAACAATAATAAATTATAATGTCATGGACGCCGGTTCGAAAACATTTGTTTTATATTTGTCGTTCTTACCGTCTTATCATATATGTATACATTATTATGGTATACTTTTATGTTATTGTAACAGTATTTTACTACTTAATAATAAAAAGTCAAAATCGTAATTTTACATTGAGTATACCATCATAATCATAGTGAATTATCCATATCAAATTTACAAACCGTAAATGCGAAATAAAAATATTTTCAAATACGCGCTATTTTTAGCGAATAAAATTACAGAAAAAAAAATTCATACTAAAAGGGTGATACCTACGTGAGAATTTAAGAAGATTTTACCAAGTATATTTTTACGAATACGCGGCCCACGCTTTTCTTTTTTCGTCGTACATTTTTGTTTCGATGTTAATTTCTCGAGAACAAGATTATTGTTTACCTTCAAGTGAATACGACTCGTATGATTTCATTTGTTTTTGTAGTTTTTGATTTTTTTTTTCCATAAAAAAGCGTCTTTTTCGTGTTGTCGTTACACTTAATATTGTTTTAACAATAGACTCCGATTGGTAGGTACGAAACGTAAACACTGCACACGATTTTCGACTGAAACTTCTCGGCGCACCGAAAATAAACTTATACTCGCCACGTATTTTATTATTGTGCGCCACGCGTAATTTATCTTCTTTTTTTTTCACTTCGTTTACAAACAATGAGATAATATTAAACTGCGTCGTCCGCTCTCTAAATCACTTTAGCGACAAAATCAATATAATATTATCGTGTACTGCGATCAGTATATAATGACGTAGTGTCATTGGGAATTTGTTTTGGAGGGGCCGGAAGGGAATGTAGTAAATATACATATTTAGTAAACATCGGTAAACATCATATTATATCACCTGTAAAGAAAAAGAGAAGTTACACGACTATACGAAAAAAAAAACAATGACATAATATAGTTTGTAAAGTTTTAGAAAACTTCGAAATTAATAGGCCGGGGAACTATTTAACTTGTGTTTTATAAATCAGAATAATAGTGCGTAACCGATTTTTTTTTTGTTCATAAATTCGTCAATTATGTTTTGAATAAAAAGTTTTTTGGAAATTTTGACTTTTTTCCGAGAGAGTAAATGAATGATGAATTACGTTTCAGACCCATCGGAATGGGAGAATCCAATTCGATTTATAAAAAAATAAAATCAAGGTAATTTTGGGATATCACGTCTATTAATTAAAACTTTCTACTACATTTGTCAAACAATAATTGAATAATACATTCATAATATTATATTATTAATGACGAAAACAACAATAATATAATAATAAAATAACGCGTGAAAATATTATTGTATTATAGCTTTTGGAGAGATGTTGAGGATAAGTTTGAATATTGTCATTGCGCGTAGATCAAAATTTAAACAGTTAAGAAAAATAAAAATAAAGCCTATTGGCTAATTTTTCTCTCAAATTCTTCCTACCCTTTAATTATTACACCGGCAGCAGTCACTGTGATTGTATAACAAATATGCATTATTGTTCTTATAATTATTAATATAATAATAATAAATAAATATTACCGTGACGTGTTTTACCGTTTATAACATATTCGAGACGAGTAGAATTTTTTCTCGTTTCCTCTTATTACGCGGGGGGGGGGGGAGGGGGGGCGTCCGGCGGAAGTCGCTTGTTTTCGTACATTGTGCATTTGTGTGCGGTAACTCGCGGCAACAACACATCGTGCGTTTTTTTTTTTTCCCATATTTTCTGTATAGAAAACAGTATCGTTCCATCAAGTTTACCCGAAAAGAAATATTTACAAGATCGAGATCGCGCGACAAGTCTAGAGCGCGGCCGCAGAAGTCTAAATACTGTAATTATGTCCTATAATAGCCCCACATCGTCTTAAATATTTTCGTGGTAAATGAATCCATTTAAATGCGATTTTTTTTCCACAGTAAAATTCTACTCGAACGATATAATTAAAAAATGTCAAAAAATTGTGTTTTTTTTTTACGAAATACCTATATGTAATTTAGATTTTTGAAATTTTCAAGGTGACCCTTTTTCAAATCATATTCCCATGAAAAACGAAAGAAAAACTATTGAAATTGAGTGAAGAGAGAAAAAAGAGCAGGTCATGTTTTTGAAATCACATTGAATGCAAAAAACATTCACAACGTTCAAACAATCTAAGAGTTTTTAATTATCGCGTTTAACTGATGACGTGTTTTTAATCGCGGTTTGTTGTCTGTGAGCCAACGTCACTCTCGATTAAAATCGCTTTAAAAAATATATGAAACCAAAAATGCGAAATAAAAGTAATACTCGAGTTATTTGGATTCAAATGTTATCGAAACAAATATCTTGGCGAGGAAACCATCAAGTTGCAAGAAAAAAATTTGAAAAAAAGTCATCGACATCCTGGCCCTAATTATTATCACCAAGTATAAAGTAACAAGATACAGGTATGGCATGATTTTTAAAGACATTCGATTAATTAACTTCTTAATATTTTTATAGTACGCATTACGTCGCGATAATACTTTTTTACGATCGTTTAATATTTCGAATTTAATAGTAAAAAACCAAAAAAAAAAAAAAAAACGCCATACGTTTCGCATTAAAAGTCGATCGGAATGATCAAAATTCCCCCCCAGATAATCTTTTCGGTCCGTTGTCGGAGTCGACGCGAATATTACCTTCCTACCACCTACAGATACTTTATCATCGTATTATTGATTTTCCGCGGAGATTGTTTTCGGGGCGACGAGGCGGTCACCGGCGCGCGTTATTTAATTATAGAATTTTTGCAAAAGATCGAGTGCAACGACACGGCCGCCGCGGTGTTAAATACCTGCGTGGTTCGGGCGCGCGTTTGGCGCTCTAAAACGACAAAAATCTCCTCCGCCGCACGCCGTCGCGTCGGGGGACTCGGTGGCGGCGAAAAAAAAATTTAAAAAAAAATATAAAATAAAATAACGCGTCTCGGACGGAACGCACTCGGAGTGCGCCGCCGCAGCGGCCAAAACCGCATTTGGCAACCGTTATGACGCGTACGATTTCGATGTTTCCCTCCGTTTCTCGTGCGCGCGTATTATTATAATAATCGAGCGCGATTGTGTGGCGCGCGCGTGGCGATGTTCGAATCCGGGGAATGCGTCTGACAATTCAGTGTAGTCCGGAAGTCATTTGCGACCGCAGCTGTGCAGGTCTCCGTCGACGACGACGACGACGCCGCCGCCACACTGTATTTTCGTCCGAACGCCAAATCGGGAGAGATGCGAATAACCACGCAGCGGCGGAACTCGAAAAAACCGTAGTCGATAACGAAAAAAAACCGAATAATTTATCGTATTGTTTTTAAGGACGCGCCGAAATGGGGTGAGTATATCATGTAATATACTTAAGATGGAAAAAATAAATCGTCACCGAGAATTAGTCATTTTAGACGTTTTTAACGGACCGGAAAAAAAAGGTTTTTTTTTTTTTTTTTAAATTTACCAAACGATATTATTTAATTATATAATCTCGACGTCGTCGTCGTTTTTTTCTCTCTTTCGTTCTATTATTACGATATCGAGTTCTGATGCGGAAACGCTGCTCGTGGTGTGTTCATTATTTAATTTATTATTTTTTCGCGCTCCGTTTAAAACTTTCGACGTTTTTTTAAACGAGCCTTCGACTCCGGCGGCGATTGATATTATACGATCACGCGTTATTTACACCGTATTAGAATTTTATCATTACGTTTTGAGAGGTAAAATCGTTTTTTTTTTTTTGTACGTGACGGACGAATGTTATTTAACGAAAACCGAGACGGACGCTTGTCGCTATACGCACGATATAGGTGCGCGCGACGCCGGATCCTGAACCGCTCGACGTCTACGTCTACTTTTAGCTCCGGCCCGACCGACACCTAAAAATAAATTTTCGCTCTGTCGCGAGAGGATTCTTGGCATGTCGAATTCTCTTCTCCGCGGCCGACCGTCGTCGCCAAATAATAAATAAATTTAACCCTTCTGTCGTTACGCGCGCACACGTTTTTTTCCTCCCGGCGCGAACCCGTTCGCCATATTATAATTATAAGAAACCCTAGACGCCGCTTTTATATACCTCGTTCTGCGCTGTCGCAGTCGCAGACCCGAATTCCGCGATTTCGCGACGCTATCCGTTTTCGCCGTCGTGACTTTAGTTTTTTTTTTTTTTTTTGAACCGTAATCGCTTCGTAAACGACGAAAATCAGTTCTACATACATCAGTGGCGATGGAAATTTAATATGTAACAATTTATTATATTCATAAGTGTAACGAAGTTGGTCTGAATTTAAAACGTTATTATTTATTTTTTTTGAACTTTACTGTTCGAAGTGTATGATGTGTAGAGTAGCGGAACACGTACACGTTTCATATACCGTCAACGAATTTCTTTTGTGCTCAGGTTTTTTGAAGCGAAATCGTATTTAAACTGATTAAAAACCATCATATCTTGATCTCGCTCACTTTTAACAGTAGCCTATATCGATAATATCGCACACACTTTGTTTGTCTCGACTGTGAAAACTGTCAGTATAATATATAAGACGAGTATTAACTATAGGTATCGATGGATTTTACATGATCGTGTCGCGATTTAAAGTACCTACATAATACATTTTGCTAATAAACTTTAAAGCTCTGCGTACAGTCTGGGTCACGTCAAATGAAACTCAAACATTTTAATATTTCATTAAATCCATTGCCAACTTAATTTAAACCCGACACAAAATTCGTCGGGCGAAACAGAAAAAGTCGAGTTTGGGCGAAACGGGTCCCGCCCAACAGGACAGAAGGGGCAGCTGCCCGGAGCTCCGAAATTGTATATAACGTAATATATGACACTTAAATTTATATTTAACTAAACTTTTGTGAATACATTCTATTTACCAACGACGTTACAACGATCTCGTGTTATCTATTTAAAGACACAAATGTTACGCCTGCAAGTACGTTGACTGTCCTAATTTTTACTCCTAATTAATGCCTTAAACAAAATGCATTTACGAGTCTGCGTTCTAAAAACACAAAAAGTGCCATTAAAAAGAATAATTGATAATAATTAACGACATAAATAACATAATTAAATGCCTTAGGTTTATAAGTTTATAAAAGTATAAACTATACTTTTTAGTATACATACCTATTATCTTCTAAATTAATAATATTATTACAAATTACAATATGATAACGTACACATGGAAAAAAATTATTACGATGACATATTTTCATTCAATATAACTCACATTATTTTTTTTATATGAATAATAATGATAACAATGTTTTATTATAATTTTTTTTGAAAATAAACGAATAAACGGATACATTTAAAAAGGAAATTACGAAAAAAATGACCTTGAAATATCGAAAAACGATCTAGTTAAAAAAGCTATAAAATACGTTTAAAAAAAAAATCAGTCTTTTAGTTTCGATTGTTATAGGAAAAAATGGATCAATAATGACAACATCGATATCCGTCTCAAAATCATAATAATGCGTTGGAAATTCTTCAAAAAAAAATAAATATATATATATATATATAAATATCATTCACACAAATCAATAGCTATCAAATAATTAGTAAAAAATAGAAAATAAATAATCAAAGTAATTATATTAATATTTAATGGTTAATACTCATAAATATAAAATAATAATTAGTGTCCGAATTTTGATGACTCGCATTTTTTTGTCTATGGACATCTTAGACGATGCTTTCCTAACTAAAAAATGCGTTTCATTTTAATAATTATAAGAAATCCAAACTAAAAAAAGTTGGAATACATTTTGACGGCCAATTTTTTGTAATTTTAAGTCATTTCGACCATTTTTTTGGACACGAAAGTCTGCAAAAGTCCTACTAACTAAGCCGCGGCCACAATTTACTGATAATATCGTGTTTCAGGGACCACGTGTACGAGCCCGTTACGCCGACGAAGGCCAGCGCGGATAGGACGTCTTCGTCGCCTTCGCTCGCGGCCGCCAAACTGCAGACGACGGCGACAGACAAGACGCAAGCCGCCAAAGACGACGGCGGCCGTCACTTTTTGCGTATACCGCTGACCGAGGAACTGGTGATGGCAGACGAAGACGAAGAAGAAGAAGACGACGACGACGACGACGGTCGCCACGGTGATGGCACGTCGGGCTCGGAGAGGGCGGAAGAGGACGACGAGGACGATGACGAGGACGACGAAGAGGACGACGACGGGGAAGAGGGGAAAAAAGGATCGGTCGGGTCGATCGACGGCCATGGGGAGAAGGACCGCGGACGAATCAACAGCAACAGCGCGCGCATAAAGGCGTTCCAGCAAAAGGTCAAGGTCAAGGCGGACGTTCTGCGCACCAAGTTGCAGGGGGTCACCAAGCGCAAGCCGAAGCAGAAGATCGTCGTGGAAGACTCCGCAGAGTCTGAGAAGAGAAAGTCGATCGCGTCGGTGGCGGCTGGCCGGTTTGCCACGTTGCCGAAGAAGTTCACGTTCAACGCGCCCAAGGTGAACTTTTCCGCGGCGTTCGGCCACTTCGCCAAGACACCGTCGGGCGACGGCGCGGACGACGAGGCGCGCAAGAGGGGCCGGTTCTCGTTGCCGCGACGGTTCGCCGGCGGCCGGTTCTCGCGCACCTCGTCCGAGTCTCCGGAACCGTCGAGATCGGCCACGGCGATGGGCGCGTCTCGCACGTCCGTGCCCGGATTGCGCACGCGCACGTGGTCGGACGCGTCGAAAGCGTCGTCGTCGTCGTCGCAGCAGCCCAAACAATCGACCAGGATCAGGATCACGGACTTCGGCACGTATCCGCGGATATTCTCCAAGCGCAGGAAAACGGACGGGACCAAGACCCCGTCGTCCGACGACGGCGGCGGTGAACCGCGGGACGGATCCAAGGACCGTTCGTCGTCGTTCCGCCGGCGTTTCTTCCGGTCGCATACCAAGGAGTCCACGCCAGCGCCGTCGGAAGAGCGACAGCGGCAGAAGTCCTGCTCGCTGGCCGTCGAAGAAGAAGGACTGCATGACGACGCGCTGCACGGCGGCGTGTCCAAAGAGTCGCTGGCCGAGTTCGGCGACAGCGATCTGCAGGAAGTGATATCGCTCGGCGACGACGGTTGCAATAACAACAACGGCAACAACAACAACAACAACAAAAACAAGGACACCGTGAGCTTGCGGTCCTGTCTGAGGACCGGTGGCGGCGGTGGCACCGGAGGCGTCATCGAAGAGATCGACTCGGACGAATTTTTCTTGCGCGAGAAGGGCCTGAGCCGCGGTGACGTGCACATCAGCAATTACCTGTCGTCCGAGATCAGACACGTGTTCCGGTCGAACCGCACGCGGTCCGTGGAAGGTATCAACGGCGGCGGTAAAAACGACAACAACGGCGGCAAAGACGACGGCGTCGGCAGCAAAAACGACGGGTTCGCCACGCCCGTGAGACCGTCCCGGACAAATTCGCTGCGGAGACCCCAAAAACAAATCGCGGCCGATCGGTTCAGCACGATGCCGAAATCGTTCGGCGGCACGGCCAGATCGCAGCAGCCGACGACGATGGCGAGCCGACCCGAAGACGACGATCGCACGCTCGAGAACATCATCACCAGCCAGACGTTCGAGCCGTCGCACAACGCGGCCGCGTTGCCGTCCACGTTCAGAGTGCCCTGGAGAACAGCGGCGTCCCAGGAAACGCCGCCGCCGCCGCCCGCGGTCACGCACATGCCGCCGAAACCGCCGACCCGGCAGCGCATGACCAAGTTCTCCACGTTCGACACGCGGTCCATGATTGATTTGTCCAGAAAGAGAAGCCAGTCACAAATCGTAAGTAATTTTGTCCGCAGTATCGTAGCGGGGGTGAGGGGGAGGTGGTTTTTGGCTTTGGAAACCCATTAGCTTCCAGAATCGTTTAATGGCATCTTTTCAAATATATTATTTGAAAGCTACGTCCGAGTCGGATCCGAAAATAATTATTCCCGTTTTAAATTCGCATGGTCCCGAGTTTACGGGTCAGATCCGAGAGAATAATATAAAAATAATATTTTGTCCGAATAGGATCCGGGAGCGAGTAAAATTATTCGTCTCGATAATACGATGTTATACGAATGAATGGTTTTAAAAATAAGTATAAAAATAAAATATCAGGAAAATTTCAACGAGTTTTGGTAAAATCTGTCTCTTATAAATCTGTCTACCGAACTATTAACATATTATTATTATATCGTAGTAAACGTTAAATATTAAAATTAAAAACATTTTTTAATCACACTTGTGACAAGATGATGGTACGGTACACCCACCCCTATTAATTTTTTTTTAAATCACGCAGTATAAATATACTTACCCATTGGTTACGAACAATAATAATAAAGTTTTATCTTATAGTTCTCGTATATTACACTTCGATATAGCTATCCGCACGACGTGCATTGTAATGCAAATCGGTTGCAGCTGTATAAGTCGGAACGGAAACGGCATTTGTTTCTTTTTTATTATTCGTTTACTCTTCGTTGAGTGTCACGTCGCCTTGAAGCCCACGCTCTACTTATGTTTCGTTTGGTAAATAACACGTCACAATATCATAAACACTGACGCGTCTTGTTTACGTTATATTATATATAGTTCTGAGAACGCGATAAAGAAAAAATAATAGAAACCTATCGCAATATATATAACTATTATACGTATATATAGCGTATGGTAATCGAACGCGGACAGTTCACATTAATCCGTCTGCAAGCCTGTCGCGACCAAAGGTTTTCGTTCCGTTCGTTTTTATAATTTCTCTTTTAACAACACACTTCAAAATCATTTTAGGTGTCGGTTTTTGCCCGAATACGTGTAGTAATATATAAAAGAACCCAAACCTTATCGTTTACAATATTCATCTGTATACAAATATTTAAAACCAAAAAAAAAATAAATAAAATAATTGTTTTATTGTCATCAAATAAAATTACCTAGTTTTTCGTTGTTAAAATATTTAGCAGATTCCGTTTAACGATTCTGAATCGGGGAAAAAATATATAAAACCGAATAATTATGATTATTACGATCGGCCGTAATAAAATCTAATAGTTAAATTAAAATTGGTTTTCATCATCTTGATAGTTATCCGATATTTCCTTCTAGATTTTTATCGACTATAGTTTTCTTTATCGTTATCTAGATGATTTAATATTTTACAAAACTACCAGCAACCGATTGGCCATTGATTTTTTTATTGTTTTTTGTCTTGTCACAGGGATTCCTGCCCTCGATGAACTTTTCAGACACCGCGCCGAAAGCGCCGCTGCGCCGCTCCAGGACGTCGTTGGCCGGCTCGGAACGGGACGTGTCGATCGCGTCGGACACGATGCGGCCGCCATGGGCTGGCGCGGGCGGCGTCGGAGCGCCGACGCCGCCGCTGCGCCGTTCGCGCATGTCCCTGGTCGGGGACGTGGACGCCGAGGAATCGCGATCCGGGACGCTCAAGACCACAAGAGACACGCCGCCGCGGCCGCCACCGCCGGCCGCCGGCTATGCGACCGTCGACAAGTCGCTACTGGTGCCACCGCAGTCGCCCGCGCGCCACAGACGCAAAAAATCATACGACGTGATCAAGAGCCAGGAGTTCGGAGCGTTCTTCACCATACCCCGTTCGTACAGCTTCAACTTCAGGACGAACGGCGACGCGGCGGACGGCGGACAGCGACAGCCGCCCGTCGCGCCGTTGCCGTCGAGGCCGGCGCGCGCGTACAACACGCTGGGACCGTCGCGGCCGCTGCGGCGCCGGTTGCCGGCCCGCGAACACGAGTACGGTGACGTGCAGGACGCCGGGACGTCGGCCACCGGCACGCCAGCCGCCCGTTCCTCGTCCCCGGAGGACGGCCTGCAAGGCGACGGTCCCGCGGCCGCCAAGGCGCTGTTCTCCGGCGACGTGATCGAAAAGATGAAGCTGCGGCCGCTGCCGTCGCCGCCGCCGCCGCCTCGCGTTAAGCCCAAGGCACCCGGAGACGACGAACAGAACCACCAGCAACACCAGCAGCGCCGCAACACCGACTCGGCCCTGGTCCCTTTTTTAGATCGGCGAGAGGCATCTGCAACGTCGTCTGACGACTTTTTTGCCGATGTTTCTCGCGCCCTGCTGGCGTCCGCAGCCTGCAATAACACCGCAACCATCGACGAAACCACCGCCGCGACGGCCGGCGACGACGTGTCCATCGGCGTGCAGACCGACCCGTTGCCCGACGGCTACGAGCTCGACGACGCCGCGGCGTCACGCTGCTCGTCCCGGGCTTCGTCCGCGGCGGCGACGGATCGCCGGCCGACTTCCAGGATTTCGGCCGAGTATTCCGTGGAACGACCCGCGTCCCGAGCGAACCCAGTGGAAAACGGTTACGCGACGATGCCGCAGGACTTCGTGGTCGGCGGCGGCGGTGGCGTCATATGCGCCCAAAGGATAAACGTCGAAGAGCTGCAAGTGTGCAGGATGACGGTGGCCGACGTGCGTGGACAGCGGATGGGCGTGGACGACGTGAAAATCGCGCACTTGACCGGTAGCGGTAGTGATAGCGGCGGCGGCGTTATGGTGCCGTCCTTGGAGGCGGCGTGCGCCGCGGCCACCGCGGCCGTACTGCCATCGCCGTTGCACCATTTACAGGACGACGATGCGTCCTCGTCCCGCGTCTCGTCCATGTACCCGGAGCTGGACTCGGACGAAGACCGTGCGAGCGTGTTGGCCGCACCGACGCCTCCTCGGCGACGCAGTAAGCCCTCCGCCGGCTCGCCGGCCGCGGGCCATCGTCGCGACGTGGCCAACGGCGGCGATCGCGTGGCCATCGGCGGCGCACCCGCCGCGGTAGACCTGTCCGCCGTGGCCACCGACCCGTCCATCACCGAGCTCAGCTGTCAGCTGTTCCGGCTGTGCCACTCGAACGTGTGCAGCCTGTTCAACAAGGTGGTGCAGCAGGTGGTGCCGGAGGACACGGAGAAACGGCGTGACCTGCAGGCAGCCCTGTGCTTCCTGAGCATCATACTCGCCGGCCTCCTGATCCTGGGCTTCGGCAACGAGAAGACCATCCACCATCACCACTGGGACTTTCAGTTCCCGCCCCCGAACCAGTGAGATAGCGGCGGCGGCGCGTCGTCGTCGTTTCATCCGCGTCTTGCATTTCGATCTATAATTATTATCATTATTATTATTATTATTATTATTATTATTATTATTGTTTCTTTTTTTTCTAATTCTGTAGGCGATTGTTGTTGAAAATAATATTATGTTTACTAAGAAAACAAAAAAAAAAAAAAAATCAGAAAACAGAAAAAAAATTAAGTGAACACGCCATTATTTTCGTATCCATTCGGGGTGTCGAGTCAAAATCGGTTACGCGACATAAGTAAAAAAAAAACTGATATCCGTTTTCATTCATTTTCGTTTTTTTTTTTATTCATGTAAGTATAAATATTTTAAAATTTTTTTGTCTCGCGACACCGTCCGTTGTTTTCGCGTTATTCTCTTTTATTTATTAATTGTTGTTATTCGTTCACGTCATTTCCGTTCTTCGACAAAATAATAATATAATCGTTTACAGCCGGTGAGCGCAAATATCGCGCGGCCGTATAGTAACGTTCGGAAAATGATTTTTATGAGCGAAAAAATCTTTAAAAACCCGGTCGCGATTTGTGTTAATCCGAACATCGTGCGTTTCACTCGACTTTTAATTTTTAGATTGTCTAGGTCATAGGTTAAGCGCGCCCACGTTTAGTAAGCGGGAATACTGTTATTATTGATTGTTAAGATTTAATAGTATAGCGTATAAATAATGTACTGCGGCGCACGCGTTATCCGTCGAACGCGACATCGCGTCACATCACGCGTAACGGTCCGAAGATTCGCCGAGCTCGGAATAATTATTATGGCTCGGCCACAACCGGGAGTCGATGCGGTTTTTCTGCACACTGCGAACGTTTATTGTTGTAGGCAAGTCGCGCGTGTGTGTGTGTGTCGATAACGCGTGCCGGTATATTGATGTTAGGTACTATTAAAAATAATATTATTGAAACCATCGAATAGGAACGAGTCATTGTATTTCTATAATAATATCATGTGCATTTTTAGAAGTCATTATAATATAATTATTATAATATAGACACGTCTTTGACACGAGTTTTGTTTTGTTTATTAAACTCATATCGCGTGTTGTTTCTCTCTGACGCGTAGCTTAAGCCAGAGCCTATCATATATAAACCGTATACTGTATCTATATATACTGTATATGCTGTATCTATAGATACTGTATATGCTGTATCTATATAAAAAAAAAGGATATAGAATATAGATACTATGGGTACTGTATGTCTGTATATACAGTATTTGAGTATTGTGTATATTTTCTAATACACGTCAGTTATTTGTATCGTTTATCAAACACTTACCCAACCGACGCCTATCCACCTCTACCTACCACACCGCACACCCAACAAAGTTCAGGCGGATTTACACCGCTTGCAGTACGTGTTCGGGTCTACTGGTCCTAAACATTTTACCGGCAATCGCATCGTCCGCCAAAGCCACTGGATACGAATGCAATTCGCGTGGACGAAGAATATTTTTTGAACTCGGTGATTTCGGGGCGAGATTTTTCATAAAATAAGTCGCTTTACCGAAATAACAAAAAAATAAATATTCAGCTGGCACCATCACTCAAAATGTTATTACGCGCAACAGTAGACAGGTGTAATGGATTCGTAGATCGAAAACAATCCAGACGCGGAAACGAGAATGATAATATACGTGAAGCGAAATCGACCCGTAAGAAAATCGTCGACTTTCTCTGGTTAGTTTTATACGTTTCAGTCTCGTTCGAATCGTCGTCGAACACAGTCGTGCAAAATATCTCGTCTATTATTTATTCGCCGTGGTTTTTTTTTTATTGTTTTTTTGTATTTTACTTACTTGATGGTGTTATATGATATTATTATTAGCAATCAATATTATCATCGAAACGAACAAATAAGTAATGGTAAGAAGAATTACGGACAAATGACCCCGAACAAGATGAAAGGACACAGTGGAAAAAGACTCGGAAATGATCCAAGGAAATGTGCAGAGGACACGCATGATAGGGGCCTACGGGACGATGGTAGCGAATGTGATGACAGCACGGGACTGCATGGTCCATTAAGCTGTTGAGATGAAGAAAACGGATCGCTATTCACTATACATTATGGTTGTTGGTATTACAGGTAATAAACTCAATTTAAATACGGTTTTCTTTCAATTTTATTTACATAAAAATTAAAAACATAACGACGAATAGTGTTCATTTTTACTGGGCTTCCGAAGTATCTAACAATAACATAAGACAGCAGTGTGACTCATTGTTTATAAAATCTAATTGTTATCGTACCCATTAATTATCTGACACAAAAATTAAAATAAACAATATAAATTATAATAAAAAAAAAAAAAAAAATCTGCTTTCACCCACGATAAACAATACTAACTAGACCCAAGTTGTTAATTACGTAATAAAACAATTTAGGCGTGTAATGAATATTAATGATCTACTGATCGTCTTGAACAGTGTTGCATGTATTTCATAATCCAAATGTTAAATTGTATTTTAATACTACAACATAAAATAAAGTGTCTTAGACAAACAAATATAATTTGGACTACACATTATATTAGGTTCCCGGTGCCAGATTTACCACTTTACAGGATAAAGCGCCAGTATAGGTTTCAGCGGAAAACAATTTTTTTTTCATAAATATAAAAGTAAATTACCTAACAATAATTAACATACATAAAAACAATGTACAAATTAAATCTTTGCATTTAAAATTAGAATACGTAAATATATTTTTTATAATACAATTAATTTTAATATTACGAGTACATAATATAATAGAAATAATAAAACATTTAAATTGTTTTACATTATTCATAAATAGGCCTTTTTTTTGTTCAAATAACTAAACTATAATATTGTTTAGTTTATTGAAAATGATTGGTCTTTTAGTTACTAAAATATTTGTTAATTTAAATTATTGAACGATTAAGTTGAAGACATGTTTGGAAATAATTTCAAGAGAGCTCCAAAATGTTCACTGCTTTGGAGTTCATAAATGTTTACATTGTGTTTCTAGATTTTCAAGTTTATAAAAAAAAAATCATGGCACATTTTTTGCAGTTCTTTTTCATTTTTTTATTACATTAAATTTTTTTTATAAAAATTACATTAACCAATCGTCGGTAAACATAATTTTATGTGAGTTTACACAGATACAATTTCTAAAATCAGTCATATACATTTTATAGAATATACTTAAGTATTTATTTTTTTTTTTCAATGAAATTAGTTTATAATTTTCAGTGTCTAAAAAAATAATTTATACGAGCTCACAGTTAATCAATAATTATGGGACAAACAATATCTTTACCAACTACGGGATAATGTACGTCGTTTACAACATCAATAAATAATAACATCATATTGATATAACAAAACTTTATAATATAAAATAAATTTAAAATTAAATCAAAACAAATCATCGTATGAAACCAATGAACGATCGTCTCGTTGATTTCCTTTTTGCGATTTATTGGTAGCTGAAACATTTTAAAATATAATCAATAACCTACATAATATAATTTTAATATAATACTGTACAACCATTGTAAACAATTGATTTTTTTATTAATATTTTCTCATCAAAAATTTATTCACGTCACAAGTATAATAAACATTTGAACTTAATATTGGTATGATAATTTCATAGCTGAATTCAAGGGCAGACCCTTGGCTTCATGCCAAGAAATATGTTATTAAATCATATATTTTCTGATGTTTAAAAACGTTAAAATATTATAATGCACATGACATTGAAGTGTATAAAAATAGCCGTGTTTTATTTCAAGCACAGACATTTAAATTGTTCGGCGATCAGCAGTGATGTAGTCGTAAAAGTTTAAGTAAAATATTTGATTTAGATAATTTGAAAGCATCAAAAAAAATTTCTTCATAAAAGCCTTACCACCCTCAGATCATAATTATTTAATTCATTTTTATCTAAATAATTGTACATTAATTATTGCACTTCTTTTTTAGCCCCGTAAATCATAGCAAAGATTAAATACACATAATCTAATCTATGATTATAGTAATGCACTAATATTTAATGAATTATATTCTAATAGAGTTTTATTATTTTTGTTAAAATAATAAATATAGTTTCAAATTTTTCAAACTTTTAAAATATAAATATTAATGCAATTATTTCTAATAATGATAGTTTTTATTTACATTATACTTAAACATGTTGATTGTACCTTAATGTGAATGTATAATCATATAAAATCAACTATGTGTTAACTTCATGTGCTTACACAAAAACAAAGAAATAGGTTTATGACATATACCCTCTACTACATCACTGGTTATTAGGTGTGTAAAATAATAACTGTCTATAGAAGATGTTTATCAAAACTTTTTCATTATTAAAACCGAATATGAGCTGTTTAATAATTTAAAACAACAACCGTTAGGTACAAAAATAATATCTGAAAAAAATCTCTTAAAAGTCAAATGATTACAATATCATGAACTACAATAATTTATATTCAATATTTATACATAAATAATTATAGTTGTTTAAATATTGAAAAGCGTTTTTGAAATCAT
The DNA here is from genome assembly GCA_948098885.1 of Drepanosiphum platanoidis. NCBI lineage: Eukaryota > Metazoa > Arthropoda > Insecta > Hemiptera > Aphididae > Drepanosiphum > Drepanosiphum platanoidis. Next base: position 19,910,671 of record OX402534.1, read on the forward strand.
TAACAATGTGCTTACCAATGGCATTCCATGAATTAACTCCTTTCTCGCCGAATTCAATTGGTTGATTACGAGAAATAGATACTTTTAGTTTAATACCGGATACTGTAGAGGCATTCATCTATGAAATAATAAAAAAAAAAATTGAAAAATGATAATAACTAGTATTTAGCAATTTCAATGCATTAAGAATTTTGTATTTACTTGTGTTACTGCTTTTTCAGCAACATCTGGGGAGTTGAATGTGATGAATCCTCGACTAAAGTATAAAAATTTCAAGACCCTCAGAATAAGTTTACTTAATATAATACACTAAACAAATGTGCCTAAATACAACTTACTTTTTTTCAATTTCCATTGATATATTGATTATGCTACCAAATTTACTGAACGTAGATCTCAGGAATTCTTCAGTAATTGAACTACTTCCTCCAACGAATATGGTAATGCCCTTGCGAGGTGACTCGGGAGTGGGTTCTGGTGAACTCGGATTAGGCGAAGTAGTTTTCGTAGTAGAGGATGTAACAAAATTACTGTATAAATTCTGCGAACACAAAAAACCAGATGTTAACAAAACAAATACACCGCCAAGATTTGGGACGTAAGTACTGCAAACTTTGAGGTCACGGCCGCCGTCGCCTTTGGAGTGCTATCGGGCAGTTCGGTCTTAACCAGCGAAGGCGCCGAAAACGGTTGATAGCTGGTCAAAGTCTGCGGCGCAGACAGCATTTTGCGCTCCATTCCGCATGGTCTTTTGAAAGACTCTTGGTCGGTGCGGTTGGGAACTTTTTTAATCGGCCCGATGGCGCCAGACTTCAACAGTTTTTTCGCTATTTCTCTGGCGTCGCGGGCCGTTTCCTTAGGCCGCTTGGGATTGAGCACGGGCGACGGTTCCGGCTCGGGGCGAGGCGTCTTCTGCACTTGCAACGCTTTCTTCTGACCGAGAAATAACAACGCGTTAATAATAATAATAATACATCTGGCGGCGAGTTAACGAGATACCGCGTTCGAATTACCTTTTTCCTGAGCTTCTGGTACTTGTTTTGCAGCATGAGTTCCTCTTCGGTCTGGTTCGTCGGAAAGTGTAAGTACACCATCGCTGCGGTCGCGACGAAAAGCGGTTCCTTCAAATACAAAGCAAACGAAAAAATCGTTTATCCGTCCCGAAGTGGCAGAGGAGTCGAGCGCCCCGACGCCGCCGTTCGTTTTGTCGCAGTTGTTGTTGTTTACTTGGGAATATCGCGCGCGCTGATAACAAATCGGAGAACGTGCTAACGATAAGACGAAACGTAAACACGGTTGATAACGGACCGCTAAACCCGCCACCGCGACCGCTGTAGTCCACATGGCGTCCAGAATTCAATATCGACTATAAGTTAGTATCGACTATAGTTAGTAGATTGCCAAAATTTCGAATAACGTATCATTTATGTTGTTGTGTTACGTCTAACGTAGTCCTGTCAAACGGTAAGTTGTTGTTGTAGTCATCGTTTAGTAATTAATCGTCCGTTTAATCTTTATTATTTTAAATTCATATAGCTCACTACAATCAGATTTGTTGATCCGATTTCGACAGCGTTGTCGCGTCAGCCAGACTTAAGCATCCGTATCGTTACTCCCATTGAGCAGTCATCAGGACATCAACGTCGTCCATGGATCCGGTGATGCAGTTCTCGACGGCGTCGGGTTGTGGAGACGCCATCAACAGGCCTCGGCTGGGCTCTCTGCAACGGTCCGAAGAGAAAGTCGATACACCGGCTTTCATGTTTTATACCAAAGTGAGTATCTTTCGGTTAAAAGTGTGGTCTACTACAGATGTCGTTGCGATTCAAGTCCTTCAATCGGTGATGATGTTTTTAGTGTAGAACAGTCTTAATCTAATAATATTATGTATACTTATTTGTTTATAAATTAAAAATGTTCATTATCATTGGTCTCGAACCCAATGTCGACAATTAGGACCAGTTTTTTAGAAACTAACCAGCTGGCTCATTAGTCTTTTGAGGGTTTAGATCAGAATGAACACAGTAGGGCCCTGTTAATTCGAATATAGGCTGATACGTAAGACATAGTAATCAGTGCTATATAATGGGTACTATATTTACAGAAAATTTTAAATTTTCCTGTTGACCCGTACAAGTGTAGATGCATAATACAAGGTGTCCCCCGAAAATGTAATAATCATAATATTTGATTATTTAATATAAAATTATTGAGTAACTTAAGTATAACAAATATTATTTAATTTAATGGAATATTAATAACTTTAATATATGCACATATGTGGATATTTAAATTAAATATTAGAAATAGAAATTTAAATTTAAATTATACCATTTTTCCCAATTTCGTTAAAATTAATGAAATCCTTTTGTTATTATTAATATTAATGATCACATCAATAAACTTTAATTATGTTTTTTGTATATTATATAATATTGTCAAGCTGTAATATCTAAAGATAAAAACATATAACACATTAAATGATATATGTTTAATAAAATAAAATATTATAATCAATAATAATAAGTTACAAAAATTATTAGGTTTGTATTTAGTTAATAAAGACCCACTAATGATTGTCCATGGTCGGTTGTATTATCAATTGGCTCAAATATTGTGTTACTAACACTAACTACCTAACCTAACCTAACCTTTCAGCGTCTACTATTGATTATAACTTTTTGAGTTTAAACTCAAATTATAAATTATTACTTTTAAATTTGAAAATAGAAATTTTGGCATGATGCATAAATAAAAATAAAATACCATGGATTTTTTCCAACACCTTAATATGTTTGGTTTTGAAATTGATAAAATAGCTTATTTTACTAATATTAAAATTATTTTATTTTGTTTTTAGAGCGGAAGTATACCTCATGTGTCTCGAGAAGTGTTTGAAAAAATTATACCAGATGAACAGGTGCTATTCAATTTTCCGCTGCCTACAAATATGAATTATTACGAACCTCTAAAACAATGTAAAGACAGTTGGAATTTGAATAAGTTTGTCGGACTCGAGGTAGGTTATTGTACAACAAATATTTCATTGCATTACATTATAAGAATTTTACTTCTGTTTAAAATGTAATCTCAATGTGTATGAATTAAGTTATAAGCAGTGCTTGTTATGAAATATTTTATATTTTTCAGAATTATTTTTTTTGCTGCTCAATAACCGACAGTGTTGAGGATTCTTTAAAAGGTAAAAATAAGAAAGATAAAGTCTCTATAAAAACCAAAAGTGGAAATCAATTGATAGATCATGAAAAGTAAGTATAAAAAGTTGTATATAAAGCTTAGGCACTTTGTGTCGTGCTATAAGGTCACCGTGTGAACTAGGCTTAACTCACTTTAAACAATGTCGTTAAATTGTTGCTTTCATTTATTTAAAACTTAACTGAATATTCATTTTATTATTAACAAGAAGCATTACTAATATTACAATATTATTTTCATTTCCTTTTCATAATGTATTATATGATTAAAAACACATTATACTAAAGTTTATAGCAGTATGTATAGTGTGTACTAATGAATTCAATACTAATATATAGTATATTAGGTATTTACAGATATCTAGAAATATAATAACATTCAGTACTTGATGCCCTAACTTCCTCCCTTCTACTGGGAAAAACTATTCATGGGCTAAGCCCGGTTATTCAGCTAGTAATATATATTTTTGTAAATATTTCCAAATGATTTATGATTCTAAAGGGTGATTAACAAGGATAGTTAAATGTTTAGCACAAATAATTCTATGTTGGTAATCTTTTGAAATGAAAACTAATTATCCATATCTGTTGTTGAGACTAAACCCAATTTATTTAATGGTATTTCCGACACATCTCATTAACTGTGATGTTTGCATGGTGTTATTAAATCTTTTAATTTATAATTTTATAATGAGATCTCTTATTTAAAAACTAAGTATTAATTAATATAGATATATGGATATCATGGAAGTGTTCAAACCTAATATGTATGTTACACTGAGCATCTCAGATACTGACTGGGATAGTTCGTCTTCAGCCACTGAAAAATCAGTCAATATTTCAAATAGACTTTTTAAAAGTTGTATAGAACGACATCGCCAATCAGAAGTGAGCATTCACTAATTATTTTTTATCACATTTAATATTTAAATTTTAGTATCAACATGACTATTATATTATATCATGTTTTTTATTTGTTAATCTGTGCCACCTATGCATAAAAGTATTTTGTTCAATTTTGATTTATAATTATGATTTTCATTACTAATTTAATGAATCGTGTTGTCATGCTCGTCAACAATAAATTTACTAAATTGTATTTTTTAGAAAACTCATAAATTGGCCATTAATCTCCAACAAAAAAATATTTCTTTATTGTATCATTTATTATCAATTTCATATTCACTGAATCATTCACTAATGTGACCATTGATGATATCACTTGAGCTATTCAAAGTAAAACTTTTGTAGACTGAAACTATACTATTTAATGACTTACAAAATTTGGTCCTATATTACAAAAAAAAAATGAAGGCCTTGTTCAAATCGAGCTAAAACATATTACATTTTTGTTTTAAACTCTTAAAAAATGGAATGCAAAGAACTAAAATGTTGTATTCTGTGGTGAACGAAAAAATGTAAATGCATCTCTGTAATATCTTTTTATACCTATTTATAAGTTATATTTTAATTTTTTTTTATATATTTACTTTATTAGGATTTTGTGCAACATAATTTGGTAGTTTTTATTATTTAAAGATTAAATAAATGTGACCATTGTTAACCTTTTCTATTTTGCTAACCACTATGTACAATAATAATAATTTAAGTAAAATGATTAGTTTCGCATAGTTTGAACAATTTTATCAGTACTTATAGGAAATTTAACTGAATACTTAGTATGAGGTTATCCAAGCAATATTTTAATTTTTCCAAGCAATTTTTTTTTTATTCAATATTTTATGATATAATGATATTATAAATTAATGATATTAGTTTATTTTATTTTAAATATTTCATATTTATCACTTCTATTATCCCAGAAATGGATTCTTGAAGAAAAAATTTATTTTGCCTATTTTATTTACATTTAATTGTTCTTTGGGTAATATTTTTTTCAAACCTATATTGATGGAAATTTATTATTTAAAAAATTGTATTGGTACATTTGTCTGAAATAATTTTACTAATTGTCTATATTAAGTATACATATTATATATTAAATTATCCGGTTTACTATATTATATAGAATATAATTTTATTAACATACAATTTAAACTGTTATAATAATATGTTATTTTAAACCTTTTTTGTTTTAGATATTAAAAGGAAGCAGTGTGATTGCTCCAATTCAAGGAGGTTACGATATCCAAGAGAGAATAAGATCTGCGACATTTTTATCTGAGTATGACGATGTGCTTGGATTCTTATTTGATGGATTTTTCACTGATGGGACTCTAGTTGAAGACATTCCAAGTGATTTAATCACTCCTATTGTCCATAAAACAATGGTACCATTATTATTTATTATAAATTAAATTTGAGGAGCATTTACTAATTAATTTTTTTTTCATCCACATTGAAGGAACACCTTCCAAATGATAAAATGAAAATTATATTCGGTGCCTGGACTCCTAGCACAATTATCGATCTTATAAATAGCGGAATCGATATGTTTGATTCATCTTTCCCGTGTTTAACGACTAAACGAAATTCTGCATTGATATTCGACTATGAATTAAAATACAAGTGAGAAATGTACCTATATAATTTTAATTGTATTCAATCATTACTCATAAACTGAATTGTAAATTAATCGATTCGAGTTGCAGAAATGAAAGTATTGTCATGGATATTCCTCAGCGTGAAACTAATGATGAAAATCAAGTGGACAAATCGAAAAGTTATGAGATATGTTTAAAAGACAAAAGGTAGTGTATTGTTTTGATCATAATGTGTGTAGTACAATCATTACATATACAATTGATTGATTGAAATATTTTTGCTTACCTCATATTTAGTTATTTTGAGGATTTCAACCCAATAAAAGACTCGTGCATGTGTTTGACGTGTAAGAAGCATACCAGGTCTTATATACATCATTTATTGGTTTCCGATGAACTGCTTGGTCCTATATTATTAACAATGTAAGTATTGATAAAAATATTGGATCATTTTAAGTCTATTGCTATAAAAATGTAATAATTATATTTTTCAGACACAATCTACACTATTTTCATACATTTTTCAAGGACATTCGTAAAGTATTGAAAAATAATCAATGAAAATTACTATTAGTTTTTCTTATGCGGCGGTGTATGTGTTTACAATTCCTGAATATTCTTAGTTTTGTATTTTTATTTAAAAAGCTTAGAAAAATGAATTAAAAAAAGAAAAAATTATCATCCAGGTGTGTATTATTACCTATATGTGCATTATTATCCTTTCAACATTTTCTTTTTGTATTCTTGAAATATTTATATTACATTTGCAATACTGGGTAATGGGCTTTTAAATTAAAGTATTTTAATATTTTATTTTTTTTGGTATTGAATCCTATTTAAATAGTATTTGAGTAAGTGTTTTAAATACTTTGTTTTAAAATATTTTGATTTTTGATTTTAATCTAATTCGCAAATTAGATAACACTTATATTTTCATGTTTTCTTTACAGTATATTAACATAATTTTGTTGATCACTTTTGTATATCTAACACTGATTTATTCACAGTGTAATCACATAGTAAAATGTATGGGAAAACCAATAATAGTGTGGAAAAGATGGGAAGTAAGATATTTCAGTTGCAGGCGACATGGACAGCATGAGCTCAATTAATGCCTTTCTGCAACAGCATTGGCGTAACTAGGAGTATAATCCCAAATAGGAGGTAGGTCATAGTCAGTTCAAATATAGATTTTGTTCTTCAAAAAAAAAAACACATTAATGGGTTTAAAAGTATTTATTTTCTATACAATATTTATTATACATTATTATTATTGCAAATTGGGCGAAAAATTAATTTTATAAATTGTATTTAACTACAAATTATAGTTTTTTATACAATTTCAACAGCCATTAAAGTAGATAAACTAAATTGCATTCTATATTTATTTTTATAAGTAAATTAGAAACTTTTTAACTAGTATAAGCTATTTAAATGATTTCTTTTTGAATTGATTAAATTTACTGCTATTCTTAATGATCTTTATACTTAAAAAAATCATAAAATAAATATATAATAATGGTTCCTTTTAACAATGTGCCAAATAGTATGCCCTTATGCCAGATTAAAATTGATTGCCCTTATCCTAAAAAAGCCACTTCTGTACAGCAAAATGTCCATAAAAAATAATATTTATTCAATATTATGCAATTATTTTTTCATTCAAGTATAGTTTAATAAAAACGTTTTGATTGTACTATAATATCTGCTCCAAATACACCTTTTAAAATTTTAATACAATTTTGCTGCATCTCCGAAATTTGCCGTCGTCGCATAGTTCGCAGTGCCTTAAATCCGCCCCTGTCCATCTATAGAAATAGATGACATAAACTACTTAGATCATACTATTACAGTTTGTTCTGAACATTTTTTTTTTGTTTCCAAACTATAGCCCATTAATATTGTATTTATGGAAAACGATTGACGTAGAATACTTTACCACCCCTCTCCTCAGTTCGCTTCCGTTAATTTTTATTTGGACCTTATGAGTGTAGCTATCCCTAGGAATTTGTCTAGTTGTACCTGTACGCACGAGCCACACATTATTTTCTGTCACACCTCTGCCTTCTTCGATATAATCGCAGTAACGGTAACGTAGGATTTATATTATGTTTGGACCGCGGTATAGATTTGTCAGTGTCGGGCGGTGGGGATTTCCCTTTTGGCCCACTACGGGAATTTCCATTTTATCGGCCGCCGCGACAGACGGAAAATGTCAGTTTTCCAATAACAATGGTTCGGGCGTCATTAAAAATTAAACTTTCCGTTCTTTGCGTGACAATAATACAACCCAGTTCAATTTTTACACGTGCCAATTCAAAAAATATGTAAGTATTCGAAACAGCTACTTTCTATAGTACCTGTTTCAAACATTTTTCATAAGTATTTGTATAATATAAAACATTTGTATTTTAAAAACTTTTTAAAAATGGGCCGATGGTAATTATATAAAACGGAATACAATATTGACAGGTATTTATTATTTAATAATGACAACGGGTTTATTTCAGCTGATGCAATATTATGCGACACAATAAACAAATTCAACTGTTCCGGATGGATCCCGGGGACTCGGACGCTATAGATCGTTGAGAAATAATTCAATACGCCGCACGAGAAATGAACGACACGCAGTTTGTGGACGTCGTCGGGTGTTTCCAATTGTAAGTCTTCGGTGTAGAATTTTTAGCTAGATAACCGTGTAAAATATTATTGCGTCGTAGACATTATTTCGACTTGTAGGCCGACGGGAATTTTTTCGTTACGAAAATCTAGTTCGTAAACACCCGAGATTATAGTATTAATAATACAATCTCTGACTGCGAAAATTCGTTAACTTATACCCACTATCTACCTACTACGTCGAATGCCTGCCATTTTTGTGGGCCGTTAGCGATTGAGCACGACGATACTATCAAGGCTGGGCGTTAAAGAGTTGGGATATAAATTAAGTTCAAATGTTAAGTTGAGTAATTTTAACTGAGTTGAGTGACACGTTGTTACCTACCTTTTTTTTTTTTATCAGAACTGACGTTATTATTTTTTTTAACGTAGATGCATAACGCGTCAGTCAATCGTATACAAAAGTATAATATTATATAGATATTAAAATCAAATTATCTTTTGATATTGTTAAACTATCCGTTTACACGTTCCGATTAGTTAATCAACATACTATTTTATTGCGGTCTCGGCGATGTCACAAAACGACAGATAAATGCAGACGTCTTTATAAAGATATCACTATTTTAATTAGGTATTATTTCTCAATAAACAAAAAACGTTTTTTTTCATTCCTCCAATAAATAACAATACAAATAAATAATAATAATAATCATGTTTGTTTTAATCAACGTATTAAGTACCGTTTAAAAATAAAATTATATAGCTTATATTCACGGTACGGATATTTAATATGGCACTTTAAAAAAAAAAAAAACAATTTGTTAATCATTACTTAGGAATACTCAAATAAGGAACGTGTAAACTACCGATATTATGGCATCCCTACACGGCTACACGAATGTTATGTCTCGAGTGATTCCTGGATAGGTATACCTGGCCGTATCGAAAAACGTTTATGGACTAACGGTTGCTATAAACAAAAAAAAATGGCCCTAGCAACTGAACAGATGTTATTAATTATTTTGTAGGTAAAAAACATATACATTTTCATCTGGTACCTATAGCTACTCCAAAATTTTATATTACAATCAGAGATTTTAATCTATTATTGTTTAACACTTTTAATAATAATATACTAGCTGAATAACCCGACTTTGCCCGTCAATAATTTGTCCCAGTATATAGATTTTTCATTATTTGATATTCAGAGTATATATACTAAGTATCAAAAAAATCCTACCAAAAAATAACGTTTTCCATTTTTAAAACATTTTACTCTACTTTATAAAACGATTATAACTCCCTTAGGGGTTGAATTTCGGAAAATCGTTTATTGTTGCACGCCTAGAGCATTAGACAAATCACTGTTCCAAATTTCAAGTCCATACGTTGCATAATTTTGAGATGCAACTATCAGTGAGTGCGTGGTATTTGAATTTTATATAATTAAATTATTATGTCATCAAAAAAACCGACGATATTTACTAAAAGGTATTTCTTATGCAATGTTATATTATTACATAACTTTTTCCGAAATCGCGTGCGTGCGATGAACAATAGAACTTTTTTTCATTGGGCGGTCGAATACGATCGCAGGTAAATCTATTCTCGTTGGTCGGTTGTTTACGATAAGCTCGACCGATTGGCCGTAACGTATACAATTAAAGTGAAAGTTTAGTACCGCCGTGAATTCGTTATGAAATCGGAATCAGTGTTTTCGTATCGTTGCTTCAGTGATATTCATACTCTGACTCGGTGTATCGTTTGTCTTCGTGTCTCAACAATTGTTCTCGTGTTTTAATTTCTTTAATCTCTTATAGTAATACAAACGCTCGATCAAAGACCACAATCGTCGTCGATGAAAATATGTGTGATTTTTTGGTCCCTATACCCTATTTCTATACGTCAATGTGCCGGTAGAACGTAAAATCGAATGAAGACGAAAATAAAAACAAATTTCGAACGTGCAGACGATGCAATTGAAATCTGAGAGACCGATAATTAACGGTAAGTCCTGACCTAATTTTATAACATCATACTCGTATCGATATTTTTGCACAATTAGGTGCATCAAGGTATATTTTATTTTGTTTCGTTTTACTGTGGACTATTACATGATCTACGATTTTTTTTAATATCCTTTCTTCAGGGTTCTCTACTATACAAAACAAAACTATTGACTTAGACTTTATGGACTACTTAAAGCTCTAGCGGTTCCAGCTAGGCGACTTTTTATAATTTTATCCTTTTTACCCCCTTAGGGGTTGAATTTTCGAGACGTACTATAGCTTTAAACCTGATTTTTTTTTTGTGAAACACGTGATTTAAACGGGTACTTAAATACGTACTCTCGACTACCTATTTAAAAAATCTCACTCGTTATTGTTATTATCGCCAGTAAGATAAACGTGTGGATTATTTTTTCGATACCGGAAGGACAACGTGTGCAAACTACAGTCGCGCGATATCTATTTTTTCGGTCGGTAATCATTTTGTAGGTCGAAACATGAATTATTTAGGCGAACTCAAGTTGATAACGTCCTCGAACGCGAAGATAATCGCACATTTCAATAAATTTCCATTTGCTCGAAAGAATCTACATTATTTTTTTATCGTTGTGGCGTTATTATTCAAGAGAAAATACTATGTTATAACATTGCGTACAGCACGATTTCGGCTCGAATTATAACAATTTATAAAAAAAAAAATTGATAATAAATCAAATAACATTCGAAAATTCTAGGATAATTAAAATAAATTTCTCTGGTATGTTACGTGCAAAATATGTCGAATTAGGTCCATTATTATTTTCTTTTTGCAATATTGATTACATTTAAAAACTATTATATAATTTAAACCGCTATAGTATATGATATAATGTAATATTCGTATTTGGTATGCTCTCGATGGCGTCGATGTGATTTGACAATTCCGAGTAATTTTTAATAGCCATTTTGTCAGCACAGTGCATTAATTATTCCTCTTTAATTTTTTCTTCTTTTTTTTTTAACTCGCCAATCGATTTTATCATCGTCACTAGACATTGCAACAGACCGAAATATTCGAATTATGGTCGATTAAATTTTAACTAGTGTACTTATATTTTTCTTTTCAAATACTCGAGCATTATTTGTATTTATTTTTCATAAAGCTTTTAGTATGATTTAAACTAACAATAATAAATAATTTTTTTTACTTAATAGGACTTATTTTAAGAATACTGTATGAATAATTCAATAATTTAAAAAAAATAAAAATATATTTTGCTCCCATAGTCAGTGTAGTGTACCCACTTGGAGTTTTTTATTTGCATTAGGCTTAAATAACAAACCACCGCCAATTTTAATTTAAGCTTAAATTAATACTTTTATACTCTTGAAAAAGAGTACTGTTAATTTTCTTATGTAAAAACTATAAACTATGTTTGTTTATGTGACAACAAATATTTTGCTGTCATCTCCACGATCACGCGTGTGAATCATGGTAATCTGCTGGCAAGTCGATGACGTGTAACTCTATTACTGTTTCTCAGAGTTTTGAAAATATTAATCTATGTGTTGACATCTCCGGCGAGTCTCCATATCATGTGTATTAATCATCTCGTTGTACCCATCGATTAAACGGTTCGTAAACGCAATTTAATCTTTGTATACATGTTTAATTGCAATATAATACATAGTTCTACGGTAGAATCATTTTTTTCAAAGAATACTTAGATCAATCTAGCATTTTATTACAGTTGCACTCCTTTATAAAACCAAGCGAACGAAACGAGTGATAGTAAATTAATTTGTTTTTCTCTTCTAAATGTAATCGTATGGTGAAGAAAAAAATAAATAAACCTCGCGAGATTGGAAACTAGACCAGGCGGTATACTTTGAGCACGTCAGTTTTATATCTGTTTTCTCAGTAGTTTTCCGATACGAAATGGGGGCCCCGCTGTAAGTTAGTAAAATACATTTTCAGATATTTATTTTAATAAATTGATCGCCGTATATTGTATAACTATGTCAATAAATGTGTCTGAAATATTTTAATCTGATTATGTTACTTATTTTAAAGTTAATTTGTACATAATGATTGATTAGTTAGGTATTAATTATAACCATGTGACTAGGTTCTAATGGAACTTTGACACCTTCTAATTACAGAAATTAACTTCTCCAAATTATTATTACTAAATTTTATAGACGAGTCAAATAAAAACTAAAAAGAAACATATTATTGTAAAACAATTAGTCATCGTGTTTACTATTAAAATGACCATATAACAACATTGTGGCTTGAGAATAACACATGATAAATAATATTCAGTGGACAATGATAATGTCATTTTTTTTAGTTCGTAATTTAGAGAAGCTCGGTTGTTGATACCCTAAAAACCTATAAAAATTTACTATAAAAATCCGTTTACGATCTAAAAACATAAGAAACATTTTTTAGTTATTAAAACTACGTAAGTTACTAACGATATTAGTTTATTTTATACTTTTGATTCTAAGTGTTGTTTAACTTTTTATAGCATATAATATATGTTATTTAATTGTAACAGCTTTCAGTTGATATAATTTGTAAACTATAAATAATATTACTTTAAATGAAAAGATAATAAATTCATTATTTTTCTCTCGATTAGTGTCAAAAGTTAACCTAAAATTACAAAAAAACAGCCTTAAATATGGAAAGAGTTTTTATCATTCTTTTCATTCGACTTTCTTTTTTAAAAGTTTACTTTATATCTATATTATCATCGATTGACCTTGTCAATAGCCTATAATAATATACGTATGATTATTATGTATTTTTAAAGTTGCCACTACAAAAAGGAAACTGGTCCATTGTAGGTAAAATGCGATAAAAATAAATTGTATTTTAATATTGTTATAGTAACTATCTCTAATTCGATCTATTTAATCTACTAATTTTTAAAAAAAATTTAAATTTAAATTTAAAAAAATCAAATTTAAATGAGTATTGAATAAAATTGAATACCTTGTATTACATACTCGTACTATTATCGAGCTTAATAATTTAATCTCTAATGCTCTGTTCAAAATAATAAACACTTCCAGTTAAGAGTTTATTGATATCCATTCATGTATTTAATTTTATTCATTTATTATTTTTGTAGGTATTGACTAAACAAAATATTAACCGCAAAAGACACTATTTCCAACCGAAATGTTGAACGAATTGTTTTCATGTACCTATTCATCAATCATCCGGATGCATTAATGAGCATAAAATCACACCATCGTCAAAGTCCTGAGGTAAGACTTACATTTTTCACTGAATAGGTATACCCCTCCAAAAAATATTGCTAAAAAACTCTGAAATCTCGTTCCGTAACTTGCTGTTAAGTTACGTCTAACGTTTTGCGTTTTGAGACTCGTGATTTAAATACAATCGTGCACAAATTATTATTTATTACGTGATGCATTCCTCCAGTTACAGTCAATAATCATTGTTTTATATAAGACTATAATATTAAATATTTAACGTATTATATTACACCAGTCTACGCTCAGATTATTATTTTTATAATGCGATTGTTTGTCTTTATTGATTTCGAATTAATACAAAAAAAAATAGCGTCTGCCTATTTTAAAAATCTTATTGGCTTTTTTTCGTTTCGGAACACTAAAGATAGATTACTATATTAATATATATTAATTAAATATATATACTAAATAAATATCATATTATAGGATAATTACGTATATTATATGCGTTACGTTGATGTCGATTCGAACGCGTGTTGTGTTTTATTGACACGTGACTTACTCTTTTGATCGATAAATACTGTTATTAATTCGTACACATAATATAGCTTTCCACGCCGGATTAGGTTTGCAATTAGCGCGTGATAGTCAAGTAGTTGTAGTAAAATAGTATATTATAAAAAAATGTTGTAGATAAATTTAAAGATTATCGTCCATATTTTTAAAAAATTTTTTTTTTGCGAACTTTTTGTGTGCGGATTACAAGATAGTTGCATAACTGTAGTTATTCAATAACGACCGTTTTCCACTGTTTATTTTCATTTCTCTAACCAGACAGTCGAGTATATATGTAGACCTTAGTCTTTTCAAGTTAAGTATTCATTTATATACTCGTATAGCCCTATAGGTATACAAATATGTAAACTAAACACGTCAATCGTATAACAAATCATTATGTATTTAATTAATATAACCTATAATTTATTTTTACATTATTTTAAAACGTTTTTTTATCAATAATTAGCTGGAATTGCCTTGTTTCTCGAACGAAACATAATTTTATAGGTAAATAAATAATAACTAAAGCGGCCCGCGAGTCCAATAAGGTATCTGAATACGCGGCAGCGAGTACCCATTACTCGTTTGAGCAGGTCGCATAATTCATATGACACCGAGAACTGCACAATACTTTGTTCTTGACGCACAAACACTTTTTGTGCGTACATCCGGTCTTACACGCACATGATAAAATCCTTTGTCCGTTTGCGGATTTCCGACCGACCACGTGTCGTCTTCCGGTCTCGCCTGAGCGCAGCGTTCTTTTCCCAACGGTGAAAGGCGGCGATCTTTTGTACGATTGTTTCGTGATTCCGTTTTTGGTGTCGAATCGGCAGAACTGGCCGTCCGTAACCTAGTGAAAATATTTTCAATAAAATCGCATCTCGTTTATATTATACTATACGAAATTTACCAGTGCTCGACTTGGAAAATAACCGCCAAATATTTGATAAGACGACTATAAATTAACGTTCTTTTTTTTTATTCATAAGTTTTTAAGTTATTTCTGTATAATATTTGTACACGAATAGATCCATAAATGTTTTTATAATACGAATGATTAGACCCTTGTCGTAGACATCTCGTTTCAGTCAATTTACTCCACATATAATGCAAAATAATAACACAACAACGTTATTATTTTCGTTCTGATAGCAGTTGAAGCATTTTGCTTCTTAATTACATCATGTAATTTCTATGTATGAAAATGTCCTCAATATCATTGCGTTTCTTTCGTGTACTCTTAAATTATTAACGATAAAATAATATAAAACAAATTTTTGAAGTTTAGCTAACCGCCTCCTAGTAGGGTAACGCTAAACAGTTGAAGATTTTTTTTTTTACAATAGTTTTCATCGTATTTAGTTCATAAAAAAGCGCTGTGTTTTATATACAGAGATCATTTATGTATAAAATACCTAAGTAATTCAGAAGCATAATGTTTACGGGAGAATACCTCGAGTTTAGTTATTTAACAGTAAATTTTTTTTAGATAAGTTTACGCACTATAAGAATAATTTTTACCCACTGTTTAACTTTTTAATGTAGTCCACAATCGCCTCATGTCCACCCCTTCTACCAAGTCGAGCACGAGTAAAAACTTCGTCGATGGTATATTAATAATAATTGGTATTCTCGTCGTATGCGGTCTACAGTACATGTAGGTTTATGCTCTACCTAGCTCATAAATTTATAACATTAAATTTTTTGAACAAAATTCAATTATTCCAACAAATTAAAAATTGTGTTTTCGCTTTTTTTGTGATATAAATTTGTTTCTTGAATTACAAAACATCAGTTGTCTTTTTTTAACATTTTAATGGGGAAAGTCGTTTTCTCTCTCTTTAGAGTACGGTAATACTTGCATTTTTTCTAGACGATTTAGAAAAAAAGTTTTGTATTTTAAACATTTTTAAACAACTGGTGTGTTTTCAACCCATAATTTTTTTTTCGTTCTGTGGTTCTTCAAATAGATGTTATCAGTTCGATTTTATTTTATCTTTTATACTATTATAGACTATGTTATAATTTGTAAATGGGTCTATTGATTACACTCTACACCTGAGTTTCTGTTATATACTTATGCGTTTGTCGGTGCTCTTATTAATATTGCCTACCTGTAGGCTGACTTTGACGTCATCACCTAATCAGAACTGTAAATATATATTGACAATCAATTGATACAATGTTTACGAAATTAATTAGATTGTTTTTTATTGTCTAGGAATTAACGTTATTAGTTAGACAACTACATATATATATTTACCGGTAACATACACTATGCAATCTCAATCTATACTGCCCATTAATGAATAAAATTCTTAAACATTTAAACATTCAAACATTTAAATAATTTATAAATTTACATTTTTTTTTTCAAATATTTTTTTTTATAGTTTTGTGGTAAACGGGCGATTTTAAGTATAACTATTGTCGCGTAGTCCGGTGATGGTTATTGAAAAATATAGAATTTGACTCTATCATATCGTTGGATTGTTCAACGTGGAATAGTGAAATAATTTAACAGATTAAAATGCTCTAGCATTGAACTTACGTTGGTCTGTTCGCCAATTTCACAAGCTCATTCGAAAATATATCCTTGATTTTTTACTTATACCTGCCTCGGCCGAATAGACATATCAATAAAAAAGTTAAAAAATAAAATATTATACAAATTTTAAATATCATTAATTATAGTTATTACTAAAATAAGTTATAGTAAACATGATGGAGCTCAAATAATATTATACGATATAGTACCTCATACGACAAAGTTACCTATAATAATAATATTTTTGGCGTGGCCTCGACATATCCTATGTTTCGAAATACCCCGTATTCAAAAAATTCCTTATTATTCAATTGGTCTTAAAATATTCCAATAATATTATTGAAATAGATATGTTATAGTACTATTATTACTATTACAAAACTAAAAAAATATTAGCAAATAATAATATGTGATCAATTACTGGAAAGCCTATAAAGCCTAAAGTTTATCGCAATATTTAAAATTTTTTTTTTAATATCACTATATATTATATACAATAATTTATGAAACAATCGTTTTCAATTGAATTTTTTATACACTATTATTACTCATGTTTTTCAATGGCTTATTCGATCGTATCATATCGTATCGTATATAATCGTAGAATCAGTTCGTTATATTTATGTATTTCTATGGAAATCGCAAGTCATAGCGTGAAAGTGGAATGAAAAAATAAAAATAACGCGTAGTTTGCTGACCGCATTTATTAGTTAAGTAGCTACTAATTATTCTATACTATATAGGGCAATAGAGTATTATTATGATATTGTTGTACACTATAGTATTGTACATTTTTATATAGTCACAAACGTTGGTAATAAATTTGTGTGTGCTTTCTCAAATAGTCCTCAAGTCCCCTAAAAAATGTTACAATTGCACGTTTGATTAATTTATTATTGTATAGCTTAGTAAATAGTATTTGTAATATCATTGGTTTTAAATAGTAGTATAATAAATGTTATGGTATCTATAATCGATATTAATAAGTGAATGTTGGAACAATTTAGGTATTATTATTTTTAATTACTTATACATTAGGTACTATTTTGGTTTATTTTTTGAGCTGATAGGGGTATAGTTATATTTGTATCTATTTAAACGTACAATTTTGTTAAGTACTGAAGGATCCCTAAAACTTGACTAAATCTCCACCTATGATCATTGACATCAGTACCGACTACTGAGTCATAAATTTATGACTCATAAATTATGAGTATCACCCACCCGCCCGAAACTAATGGCGTCACTGCGATTGAATGACCAACACGGCTGTAAGTAATAAAATCTGTCTTTTGCGGTCAGTTTGTTGTCCGCGTAAGACAGATTTTAACGATAGACCGTACAAAGTGACCGTTTACCGATACCGCGCGGAACTCGAAATAAACAAACACGGTGGACGCGAATATTTCGAAACACAAGACGCGTCGGGCCGACGACCGTCATCGTTCGTGGTACCTCGGTTGCCGGGGCGGACTTATCGCCGCCGGAGTCTCCGTCCGCGGCGCCCGGGACCGGACCGGTTTCGAGCGTTTTCGCCGAATTCTCCGCCACTCTGTCGCGCTTTTTTCCGCTCGTTTTTCCTATTCCTCCGGCCGTCCCGTCACTCGTCCCGCCGCTCACCCCGTCTCCCGCGGACGTCCGACCGATCGCGATCGCGCGCCCGAACATCGCCTCGTACGGGGTGCGTGCCGCGGCCGCGCGACGAGTGCTGTTCTTCGTCAGCTGAACGAACCGCAGGCCCAGGCTCCACTGGCGCGTGTTTTGCGCGCGCATCCACGCCGTCAACATGTCGCGCGGGTCCTCGTCCTCGTCGTCATCGTCGTCGTCGACGATCTTCCGACTCACCACCGTCGTCCTCAGGTCGGGCCACAGGTCGCGCAGCCCCGAGGCGATTTTCTCGGAAAACTCGCGGCCGCCGCAGTCGGACCGCAGGACTGCGGGCGCCCCGAGCAGCGCGAACACGTCCACCAGGTGATAGATCACCAGCTGCGCCCGTCTGAACTCGAGCGGCTTGAGCACCACGAACCCGGTGCCGCGGTCCTGGTACACCATTATGAACCGGTACTTGCCGTCCGGTTGGCACTGGAAGTCCAGCACGTCCACGCGGCATGTCGATTCGTCGGGAGTCCTCGTCGTCCCCGTCCTCGTCTCCGTCCTCGTCGTTTCGCGACGTTCGTCGACGACGGTCGCGTTTTCTCCTCGATTGTTCTTCCGGCACCGCTCGCACAGCCGCAGGAACAGCAGCACCACGTTGCGGGCGACGTTTTTGTACTTACAACCGATCGCTCTCATCATGCAATCGCGGCCCCGGTGGCCGATCGCCGTGTGCACGTCGCTCAGCACTCGGTACAGCTCGCTCTCGCGCACGTAGTACAAGACCGCGGTCCTCCGGCCCTCCATGCCCGGGAATATCAGTTTTTGCACGCCGTTCTCGGTCAACACGTCGAACCTGCGGGTACGAATACTAAGTACGGCGCGAATCAGGGGCGGCGAACCTTTTTCGGGTCGAGTGTCAATGTTTTTCTCTGCCAGAGATTTTTTTAAAATTGCCCCTCCAAAAATAAAAATAAATTAATGCGCCCTTTTATCGATTTTAAAAACATAACGTGACATGGATGTGATTAAGTTTGATGGTCTATATCTTTTATCTTTGCACACCCAAAATCACTTGTTTCGCACCGCCTCTGCATATAATACAACTAGATAGCTATTCAATACTGAATACTACGATGAAATCTCCGCAATTTATTACAAATTATTACAACGGGAAAGAATTTGCATAAATAAGAAATTTTTATTAATATTGTAGATATTTATAAGGCACGTATATTTGTACATTTATCTACCATTAATTTAATACACCACTGATTAGCTTTTTATAATCTAATATTCTAGTTTCCTACTTATTTCCATTAAATTAATGAACGCCTCTGACGCGTAAAAAATAAAGATATTAATCGATGTAAAATATCACACTTAAGTACTACCCAAAGACGACAATAGTAAAAGTAAGAATTCTAACTTCAACAATTTTCTCATACATTTTTGTATTATAATTAATTTGTTTTAATGGCATCGTTTACTTACAATAGCCATTTTGTAAATGGTGAATCACTTCGCGTGATAACTGTGAGTTAGCTATCTAGTTGTATCATATGTCTATGGTTGCAGCAGTGTAGCCACAGATGTATAAAATACAAATATTGTGGCTCTTAATTATTGCATAATTTTACTAATTATATTATGTGATATTTTATCATTTATTAAAACTATAGGCCTTACTAGAATATAAATATTTATTTATCAGACCATATTCTCACAAACTATATTAAATAATTAAATTATAAAATATAAAACATTTTATAATTTAAATTTCACAATTTGATATTTTTTTGGGGAGGGGGAGAGAGGCTTTAGTCATTAGGCCCATTATTAAGCGCAGTACTGCCAAGTGTCTATTTTTTTTATGCTAAGAAAAAACTACTGAGAGAATCGCAAAACATTTATTTTTTGATCTAAAGAGTTTCTACCTTTGAAGTACTATTACTATACCCCATTGAAAGTGTTAACTGCATAAAAAAAACCCGTAAAATATAATATGCATACACAATATTGATTTATATTATAATTCAATGGGTACAGGATAATTATTTTAATTAATTAATGTAATAATATTATTTTTACTGACCTTCTACGCATCCAGGTAACGCGAGAGGTTCTAACAGGCGTAGTACATTTCAGGAGCAAAACTTCTTTGATCAGTTGATCGTATTGTTGATCCGTTAACAGCGAACTGTTTTTACCCGTTTTAGCTTTTAAGACTTTTAAACTTTCGTAGAACTCTTCCATTGTTTGTGGCTTGACCGTTGAATTTTTTTCCTAAACTGAAACGTTTGAATGCACAAATATATGTGTATCTCGTTAGACCGCTACTACTGGTACTAAAAATACTTGCCCACAGAGTACCATGTTATCAGTAATCTTAACGCCATTATATCAATCGATGTCTAGTTTGAGCGATAAACTGCCTCTACAAATGCCCAATCTTTGTTCGACTATAAATTATGACTAGTCAATGTATGTGATTGTGATGCGTATTGAACATATCAGAGTGCATTGGTAGTAACTAAATTATTATCAACGCACGTAACATTATCTTTTCTAAATCGAATCAGTTTTAACGATGGTTCATTACACTCACGATTGCACTTCGAGCGATTTTTCTTTTTTTTTTTTTTTATTTAAGTTGTCTCGTTTGAAGGTTTTGTAAAAAAAAATTAAAATATTTTTAATTACGCATATGGATAGGATACATTGTGTTTTTGTCCTTCGATAAAATTCATTCGGTAACCATTGTGATACAATTAATTTGCTTTCAGTTGCTTTAGATTTTGAAATTTGTATCTGCTGGAAAACTAAGTGACGAATATTGGAACGGTCAAGACTTCCGCGAGCACTATGTTTTAATGGCGAATCGAACGAAACGATAATTCCGCTGTACATGTGAGTAGTACCTACGTGACGAATACTTAATTTTTTCTTTTTTCATAATCGTACTCTTCATTATAACCGGCTTTTCGTCTTATCTAAAAAACCAAATAGATAAATTTATAACTACGACCCGTATAGGTCGCACATTGGACTCGTGAGTATAATATGTGTGTCGACACTGGTTATTATTCTTGTATTAATGTAAGTACGGTTTAAAAAAAGAAACTCGTACCGTATTGATACAATAATTATTGTTATAATTAACGCAACATTTAGGCATAAACATCAGTTGGTCAGAAAAAAATTAAATTCAAGTTAATTTAAACTTTTTAAATTGGCTCTATTGTACCTACTTAGTGTTTAATACTTTCTATTTTTTAATTTGTCTTATTTTTGTCGATGTTTTAACTCAATGAGTTTAAAATACCTCTACGCTAAAAGTACCGAGTCACTGTTAATTAAATCTAAGTTGAGTTGATTTAAAAATAATAAAATAAGTAAACGTACCCGTTGACATAAAAGGATATCGAAAAATGAAAATATTTTTTTCTTTTATTTGTAGTTACTTTAAGAAATACTTTAAAGTAATAACACTCGTCCGATAAAAAAAAAAGAAAAATATATTAAAAAATATATTTAATATATATTTAAATATATTTAATATATTTAAAAAATATATATATATAAAAATATATATAATACTGTGTGGGCATTTAATAACATTGATTATTGCTTCCGTTTAGTGATTATTTTATTATTTTAAACTATATTTATTTAAATAAAAAAATGAATTTGATTAGTGTTAATGAGTTCATAGTTGATTTCTATTTATGTAATTCTTAATATTTAAACTAAAAACTAAAAAAAAAGAAACTTTAACAAATAACATGAACAATGAAATTTTAAATTTTGAGGTACAGCTAGTGAACTGTTTCCCTCCACAAGTTCATCATGTTAACTTTTTTTTTTCCTTTACCTCGTACAAAAAATTCACTTATTGTTTGTTTCAGTTAAAATATTGTGAATAACATTAAAAACAAAAACTGGATGCTTAATCGAGTTAAAAATAATCTCACAAAACTTAGTTAAATTTAAAGTTTCTTTGGTTTTTATTTTTTATTAATTTCTTTGACTCTATCGAGTTAAAACATATCGTTGACTTGCTTAGCCTTAAACATACACGTTTTATTGTACGTTGCATAAATGTATTATTATCATAATTTTAGAAACTATGTTATTCTATGAGAATAATAAAAGAAAAGAAAAATTATTTCGATAAAGTATAGATTGTAATAATAACAATTGCCTATAAAAAATAATTAAAACGTACGTTTACGACGAGCCTATAAAAATCAATTATAATTGTTGTTTTTTTTTTTTATTAGTTCGGTAGCGATTAATCATTAAAAATAATATTCTTTCTCCGTATTTGCTCTGCACTGTAATTAACGATTCGGACAGGTGTGGACTTGGGGCATAGGACACAATAGACGCGAACGAGTATTATAATATAGTAGGTATATATTTATATTAATTGAATGTGTTGACTTTGACTCGCAAACTTTTCGATTCGTATAATACGTCGTTTGCTCTGCCGTGAAAATAATTAATACATCATGTACATCATAACAATAACAATTATAATAATAGAAAAACGAAAGAAACGTTGTTATCTATAAGATTTGTCCTTGATTTTCTATTTCTGTTGATAAAACTCGCCGATACATAAAAAAAATGTATAAATCTCACAGTCTATTGAAACGTGTCATAAAGTGTAAATACATCATTGCTTACTTCAGTGTTTTCAATTTAAAAATTATCAAAATGCTCCGAAATTGATTAACTATCAAAATTCAATCCCTATTGCATTTATGAGTGCATAATTATTTTGAACTTGGAGAGTATAAAATTAATTTATTTAGTGAATCGTTACCTAGTTGAAATTCTTTTTAAATTATTTACTTACGGTAATTTATTTTTTAAATATTTATATTTGGTTTTGATGAGATACGGTTATAATAAACATTTAATGAGTCAATATCAAATCATTAAGAATGTAAACTGAAGTGGATTTGAAAGAGTCATTGGCCCAAAAACATTTTAAATTTATCCGTTCCAAATATTTTGTTTACAATGTTTACACAAAATCGACTAAATAAAAAAAAAATTAAAATAATAAATATTATTTCTTTAGCTTTTAATGTGAAATGTACTATTAGTACACAATTAATTATACTATACGATTATTAAGAAAGCTTTTATTTTTTGTTGTTATGATTAATGGAAATAATTAGAAATGTAGAACCAGAATATTAGTGATATACTGATATGTTTGCATTTTGGCCATTTCGGGCGATGCCTTCCAAGCTAAAACAAATTTCAATATCATTAGAATCTAAATAATTAATTTTTATTTGATATCATTGGTTTCTTTTTTTTTTAAGGCTATTTTAGCATTTTAAGGTCATTTTTTGTAACTTAAGGTTAACGATAAACAAGTATTCTTAAAGCTTCTTAAATCACACCAATAACCTGAATTTTTGCATAATTTTTTAATTGGAATATTATATACATTACCATATGAAGTGATATAAAGTTTAGGATATAATAGTCGCGAAAACTTAGTTAGGTCTGTTATGATGAATTATGCAGCCATGTTCGAAGTCAAAACCGACAAACAAAATTAAACCTATTATAATTGTCACACCGTCAATCCACTTTGGCTGTATAATGATAAACCCGGAAATAGGAACAATGAAGTGAAATTGAGTCGTCGGCTTTCTCTAGTTAATCTTTGTCATTTTAGTTTTGTTCGAATCGTCGTCGGATTTAATCGTCCGAAATATTTTGTTCACTTGCTCACCGTAGTCGAACCGTCGGCGAATTTATTTTTCTTTTAGATTTACTGATTTATTTCGTTAAAACGTTAAATATCTAAATTAAATTGTCATTCCAGTTTAAAGTCTCCGGGAACAATCCTTATTCGTATCGACACTTTTTTAAACTCCAATTTTTTGACGTAATTTTTATTAAAATAAATCGCCTCACTCGAGAAATACAGGTAAAACCGTTACTGAACATAATATGTTATTATAGCCTGATATGATAACATTTTAGATTAAATAATCGAATTTTTTTATTATTACGGAATAATCATCATGAACTAAGCACGTAGTCGATTTTGTTTGTATACCTAATTAAATGTTTTTATACAACTATGATAGGTAGTTAATTTAAAAGCAAATAAAATTTAATTGTAAAAATTTGAAAACAACGCTTTTCAATCGCAAGATTAATTTCATGCATTGCGGAATAAAAACAAAATTAAAATTCAATTCTGCATATTTTGATCTTTTGTTTTGTTTTCCGCCTTGAATGACTATAGACTATAGACTTAAATAACTCTAGTTTGGCGTTCTAAAAGCACAAATAAAAATGTACTGAATAATACATAATAAATATATAACGAAAAAATACAAAACATGTCATAAAACCTTTTAAAAACGAATTAATGATCCATAAATATCCCTAAGATTGTTAAAATATGGTACAAAAAATGATCTAAAACCATCGAAAAACGTCGCCCTAAAAAGCTAAATAATGCAAAATAAGAATTAGGTGTTTTCAACTCGCATAATATGTTAATAAATCATATTTAAAGTTAGAAAAGTAGTCGTCTGCAAGACGTTCGAATTAGAAAAAAATTAAAAAGTCGTTATCGTTATCCGGCCAGACACATTGCCACACTTCCTACAGTTTCACAATTGTTTTTTTTTTCTCGTAGTGAAGAACTAATGTAGCGTGGTATGGCCGTAGTAACTATCGCCGCGTATTGTTGATTGCACTAATTAATCGTTAAAATGTCTCGTTTGTAATCGTTCATTCATAAACGTTCTACCCAAACCTTGTATCCGCTATTGGTTTTGGGTCATATACGATGTTTAATTAAACGCTGGCGCGAGATTAAATCAATGCGCAATGCGACCTACTCATATTATAATACTTTTCACGCGCGTCAAGAATGTTTATTAATTTTTTTTACACGATTGAAAATATGTTTTCGTTCTCGTCTTTAGTGCGTCCGGAGTGCGTAATCCGTTTCTTAATATTCAATCGACTCACATCATCTACAACGTCGTTTTGTCGAGTTTATTATTTCGCGATCGTATTATTTCATTAGACCGTCGTCGTTAGAGTAATACTCGAGATAACGAACAGGTATAGGCTATCGAAACGATGATCATCGAATGTTACAATATTATTATTAGCACTATTAGTATGGTTTCATTCAAAAATGCGCGAACGAGTACATACACGCCGTCATTTGTGAACGTTTTATACAACTCACACACGTTTCTACGACGACGACGTTTTATAATATTCGTGTTCGTATTCTTAAGTGTATGCAACTATTTGGCCGGAGGATTACAATAAAAAACCATACCTTCAACGTGCAATCGAAACCTCAATATGTGCATTTGAAATTCGCACACTGTATTTTCATTTTTAGATTCCGACTGAAATTATTTGCGTTTTTCTTTTCTGTCTGTCATTATGATTTCGACCAGAAGACTAGGGCCAATCAAAATCTTCCCGGAATACTTATATAATTACAATTATTTTCATATTATTTATGCAAAACTCAAATGATTTATATAATATTTTAAAACATGCATCGGAATGTAAAAAAAAACCCTCAAAATATACGCTTATAATATGCAAAGTAAAATTACATAACTAGCTATTTGTTACTCGACGCGTTATCTTTTCACTGGCAGTGTAAAACAAATATGCAAACGTTACAAGTCGTCTGCTCTACAAACGCTCTGAAATTTGCACTTTCGATAATAATTGTCTTTGGTTCTATTGATTCTAACAAATATTTTTACTAGCGAATTTAGTTAATGCGCCTAATAATTTAATACGAACGTTTTCCTTTTTGAATGTTGAAAAGTTATTAGTAAATAATTATAAATGGAGTAATTATGGGTCAAAGATTAAAGTTATTAAATATACAATATAGGATCCGTTTTGTACGCGATTTGTATGATGAATCCATCGATTAAGCCGCCTAACGTTATAATTTATTGTAAATTTTCACATCGATGACGATGATATCGATTTTAATATTATTATTATCGATATACACTTCTCGATAGGCACCACACGAATTTAAATCGGCCGGCATATAAATAATACAACGTAAATTTCTCCAACTTATTCATCATCGTATAATATCGGAAAATCACAATCTACTTTAAACTTTTACGAGCGTTAGGAAATCGAACATTTACGAGATGAATGATTAATAAACCGAAAAACAATGATTTTTCGTTGTATGCGATTTTGTTTTTTCTTGTCGAAAGCTCCTAGTTCAACCTATTGTAGTAAGAATTCTCTAGTAATTTTATAATATAAACTATTTTTATAAAACAAAAATAGCCCTTTTTCGTTTTAAATCGTTTTTCGAAAGTAATCGATCTCAAATTTATACGAGCAATTCAACAATATCGGAAGAAAAAATTTAAAACAGTCGACGTTTATTTAGGTGTACCTGTTTTGGGCCTTGGGGCTCCATAGCCCTAAATCCGACACAGATTATTATTGAACAACTTAAACTGAATAAAACGGTTGTATCATCATTCCGTTTAATCTATCAATTAGCTCATGTAATTTTAATGTTATTCACATGCGCTTGAAATTTAATGCTTTGGATATATTTTCAGGTATTGTGGCATATCTAATCGCAGGATTTTTTCAAAAGATAAAATACAAAAAAAAAACCTGAAAAAAGAACACTCGAAAATTACAATTCGTGTAAAATTTTCTCCGGCAAAATGAGCGATTTTGTCGTTTTGTGACTCGAGAATTTCATAATGCAAGGTTAGTACTAATTATAACCATTTTATCTTGAGTTCAAAATTCAGTAGATTTGGCGCGTTGGAATTTTCGTATTTATTTAGTCAGTTAGTTTTGAAATATGTTACTGATTATTTTCACAAATATTTGCGTTTATACATAGGTATGTATGTATATTTTATATTATACACTATATATATATATATATATGTATAGATACAGGCCCGTTTATTTGAGATCTGTTATAACCTTCGCTCAGAATCATTTTTGGAACGCGACTGTTTATTTTTTTTAATATTTTATAATATGCGTATTATATTGTTACACATGCGACGACTTAAAATCTATTATGCACAATCGAGTAGCTCTCGTAACCAACTGCCGCAGTGAGATTACCGGAGTTTTTCAAACTCGTTTTTTGATAAAAGTATATAATAGGAAACAAAACAAATATTATTCGCTACACCTGAGACGGTTCTCAAACGTTTCGGATCGCGGAGCCCTCGAGTTATTATATTTAGTGATGTTATATATAAAACAATGATGATTTTAAACCCGTTTTGAAAAGTGAACAATCTGCAAAACTAATACGAGTACTTACCGCGCGACCTATATTATGTTTTATTATACGAGTTTTACCGAAGATTGATAACGAATCGATCACAGCTGCATTCGTATATCTTGATCGCGATAATATCATAAGTAGGCGTTTTTTTTATCCACGATTTTTTTACGCATTTTTTTTTTTAATGGAAAAAAACGAAATACCGGTTTTTTTGTTGTAGGCTGGTTTCTCGCCGGTAACCGCCGACCTTTTATGTCGAATACCATTCGGTAGCGTTTTCACCGCGCGGATGGTCGACGTGTTTTTTATGCGACTTTTAAAAAAAAAAAAACTGCCGGAGAATATACGAAAACGATCCGCTTTAATCGTGTCCGGTCTTATTGTTCCGTGTTATAATAGTATTCATACGGCTTTTCCGTTTGTATGAAAAATGTTCGTTCTCATAGGTAACGTCACACACTCGAATATTATCAAATTTATCCAGTTATTCATTTCCGTGCTATATAGGTATATATAATACACATTAATTTTGATGTTTGTGAATGTCGTTTAATTCGAATTAGTCGAACGAATTGATCGCCGGCCGCCCCGCGTAAATTGTTCTACTGCAGCGGTAGCAGCTAACACGGCGAGTAGTTGAAACGAGGCCCGCTCGCTTGGATCGCTGCTGTCCGTCGAGGTTATGGCGATTTTCGTTTTTTTTTTTTTTTTCAATATCTACTCGTGGGCTCGAGTGTATACGCGTTACAAAATACACGAATAGACGGTTAGGGAGCACAGTCGCACGTCGTATTGTTCTGCGTCAAGACATAACTTACTACATCGATCGCGTCATTCGTCAACGTAATATTCAAATCGAAAACCTATCGCGTTTAGACGTCGTCGACACGATATACAATTTATGCGCTCGCATAAATTTCGGTATTTTATAAAATATTTTTTATTTTTCGTTTTTAATTATTATTCGCGCTCGATTCGCATGAAGGAAAATCAACGGTCGATCTCGTGCACAGGTGAGAAATACAATATTTTATAGACTCTTTTAACAATCGAAAATTTATAGGATTACGTATTCGACAATAATCAACGATCGTGCGCGTGTCTGCGATTCGATCGAATACAACAAATGATTATAATATGTTTTGTATTCGTAGTTATATTATTTCCTCGTCAAATTATAATTTCGAATCGATAACTAATGCGATTTAAAAACGTAAGTTTTGTCAATACGATACCGGTAAAAAAATCGTTGGGCGAAATATTACAAAATTTGTAACTCCCGAGCGATGAAAATAATTTCTATTTATTTTACTTTGATTCGGGTCGTATATACGAGTACATATAAAATGTTTTATTATTTAAATTGATAACGTTTCGAGTCCAGTGGCGGACAGGTATGTTACCGGGATTTGAATTCAAAGACCGTTGAACGAAAGGACCCTCGACTATTTTTTACTGGCATTTTATTCGTAAAACTTTTACGAATTTTGGACATTTTTACTATTATGTACTGTGGGATTAATCAATATAAACAATACCATATTTTCCATTCGGTCATCTGTCGTATAGTTATTATAACGCATAAAACTAGACACGATAAATTTAAACGCCTTTAGTATAATTTTAATGATAAAAAAAAAAACCAGGTGATCGGTGTCAATGAATAAGTATCGAGTCATAATTTATTCCGATTATAATCCATAAATATCATAATTGAATTAAGTGCGCACTCGTAGGTTACCTGTATGAGAAGTTTATAAATAAGTTCACGATAATATTATATTCTCAATAGATGCAGTGGCCAGTGGAATAGAAACGTATCGTGCGTTTTGTTTTTTTCGTATTTAATATTTTAGAAAATAATGTACACGAAACAAAAAAAAGAAAGGAATCTCTTTTTTTTTCAATATTTTTAAACAGACATTAAACTTTTTACGATTTGAAACATACAATAAAACTTTAAAATCGTGGGGAGGGATGATGATTAAGTGCGGACAGGGGCCCACCGATTTCCCTGTTGGCCTATCTGCGTCACTGATTTTGACCTCACCGTGCGATATCTCCGTCTTTTACCCTATATTATTATATACCTACCTCACACTCTACCTGCAGTCGTCGTTTGCGCATGCAATTCGTTTTGTATGCATATTTTATTTTTTCACCGAATTTCGTTCGTAAATGCAGCGGTCGGTTTCTCGATTTGATAGTAACGGTCGAGCGATGTCGTCGAACCGGGTCGGAATCAAATCGAAACCGCTTTTCGCTGGGCGACGAACCGTTCGCGCTTATCATATTTTATTCGCCAAACTATACCCAACAGGCGTACAATAATACACGCGAAAATATTAAAAACAATCGTTATCGCGTCGGATTGAAGAGAAATGGGTAACGACGAAATGATCACGGATCGGTGGGATACGTTTTACCGCACACTTAACCCTAAATTCCGCACGCGCACGCGGACCTGCAGTACTATCGTCTGCCGTCCATGTGTTTCTCTTTACCGTCCGCACTATATTTATAATGTTATGCTAATGTCCTATTGATTTTCCACGGCGCCCGGCGTTCTACTACCGCTATCTACTAGGTACCGCGCAATACGCGCTTCTTTTTTTTCTCCCGCCGTTTACGTGATCTAGCGGTGATGACGTTTCACAACAATATCGCACTGCCAAAAACCGCGGCGCTGATTCAAACGACGAGACTTGCCGTTCATCGCTCTGCACGTGTCCATCTCCCCCCCACATTCAATCCGAGTTTTCTGTTTCGATCGCGACCGCTTTTGAAATATTTCGAACGTTTTGATACTAAAAAAAAAAAAACCAATCTTTATCGATTTCGCTGTTTTAAACGTGACGACGCGATAAACGGCGACAAGACGGCATGTGATAAACATCGAAACATAATATATGCCATTTCGATTCGATAACCGTAGCTGTAGTAATAGTGCTCAAATTGGAAAGAGGGGAATGCAAAAATCGTTTTTTGTAGCCCATCCCAACTTATTTTTACTAGTGACACGCGTATGACGTCATTTTAGTTTCAAATTTCTGTTTTTAGTATCCAATTACTAACAGCTACGATACATACATTGTACGTAAACATTTTTCATAATTTCTATATTCAAAATAACTTAAACCAAACTGTTCACAAATCTTCTATCGTATGGTTTGTGGATTTTTTTTGTGAGTACTCAAATAAGTGCCAGTGTTTTGTCCTCCTTATTATTATCGTGTTGGTTTAAATAATAGTTTAGAGCTCCTCGTAATCATACGATACTGAAAACCCGAATGGAACGATCGTTGAATAAAAATAAAAAGTCAAGTAAGAAATAAAAATATACAGGTATCCGTGCGATATTTCTTGCGTACGATTTTTTTAACATTAAATTGAGAGCTCGTTAAAAAGCTATGAAGCCGTAAATCTCCGGTTTTTTGAAGAAAATAGTAATCTCAAATAGGTTTCATTGGATTTCAATTTTAAATAAATTTACCGTGTCATCATCATTTGCCTCGTTAGCAATATGGGTGTCTTTTTCGATGTGCGGCTTACAGATAATATATGTAGAAAAATCAGTCTGATCAAGAATCGACCTCGGCCAAGTCTTGACCCGTCTCGTAGCGCTAAAAAAAAAAGAAGAAAACCGCTGGCGCGTAGCTGAACCAATGAAACGATGAAATTACAACTAAATTCAAAATAACCCATATGTAGAAGTCAACTTTCTTATCACATTTTATGTTTTTATTGGAAAACAAAAATTTTATCGTTCGTATTTATATCATTTATCGGAAACACTGCACGGGTATGTGTACATTGTACTTACAACAAATAGAAAATTTTTAATAATTTTTCTCGGTTTTCAATAGGTGGATTCAATATAGGATTTAATTCTAAATCGTAGAAGAAAATAATGTTTACTTAGTACTCACTCGATGAAGTCTCGGAGAGAGAGTTTTGGAGATCCGTAAGCTTTCTAAGCTTCAATTATTAGCGCTAATCTCATTTAATATTATGAATTTTTATACGATGATTTCTTGAAAGAACTTTCGTTTCAAAATTTGTCGTTAAACGTGTTATTATGTAAAGCGTAAAATCAAATTAAAATCAGCCATAATTAAAACGTACTCGCGGCCGGCTCATCGCACTATAGTTTTTAAAATGTTCTTTTCGAGAATTGTCAGGCATTTATCGTTGAATTCGTGGCGTTGTTTTTGAGCAAAAAAAAAAAAAATGAAATTACATAATCTATTATCGTTATTTTTTATCGTCGTTCTTAAAAAAGAGCCGCCCGCCGAAATTCGCCGCTCTAGGCACGTGGCTGCGTGTACATACGCTATCGTTCGGAACCAATTATCCGACCAGCTGTATCCCACGTGCTTTATTTAATTTGTATTCGGTATTGTTTTGGTTTTGTATTTTTTTTTCTTTGTTGGATAACATTGATTTTCAATATTACACGATCTGCGATTTTTTTCAATATCCTTTCCTCGGGGGTCTCTACTATATAAAACGAAACGACCAAATTTTATACTCAAGCGGTTCCGGCTAGGCGATTTTTTCCAGTTTTACCCCTTTTAACCCACTTAGGGGTTGAATTTCCGAGTCGTACTATAGCTATAAACCTTCCCCGTGACTTGACCAATCCGTTAGTGAAAACCGTACTAAATCCACCGAGTTCTTTTCGAGTTATGCGCGTACATAAAAAAAAAAGGGCTTCTATTTTATATATGTAATAGATATTTCAACGGTTCTCGGACCGTCCTTCTAGAGAGGGTCGTAGAGACGCGTGGAAACAAATCCACCAATCCTGTTTGGAATTTTCAACACTGCCAAAACGAAACTATCCACTCATTTTTCAATAAATCTATTAAATCATATAATAATAGGTGTGTTATCGTTTAAAATAAATAAAACGATAAATAATTAACTGATAAAGTAATAAAATTTCACAGACTTTTGTCGAGTACTTCGTATACGTATATTATATTTAATAATCATAAAACTATGTAAGACAATTAAAGTGAAAGATAATAAATCATTTTAGACTTTTAGAGCGATTATTATGGCTACGAATATAATGACATACATATCAATTGAGCTATACGAGTATATACAAACATTGAGTAAGGAAAAAGCTAGTGTAACAAATGAATTATTTTTTTATTACTATTAAAGAAGACGCGTCTTCGTACTTACAAACTTATTTTCAGCTTTACTTAAAAATATATTGCGCGCATTATCATCTGATTCTACATAGATAACCATTGAGTCATTTAATCTATCATCGTCCACGGTCAACCTTTTCACTCTTTTCAATCCATTATTCGGGCTGAACCATTTAAGAAGCCGGTCAAATTACCATAATATTGAATTTTAAATTCGTAAACGTATATATCTTGCGCAGTCCGAATGACGTCACATTTTTAATATTATTCTCGAATAAAAGATCAACGTCCGATATCGTACTGTTCGTTGAAATTTTCCACTTATGTTTTGCACGTGTACGTATAGAGAGACAGAAAACCAAAATATTCGATTTTTTTTCTAATTTGTGGTTTGAAATCGAAATTCCTGATTTTCGGTACCACGTAGTTTTTTTCGCACCGACTTTAGGACTTCGCAGACAAGAAAGTTTTCGAACCACTGGCGCGGTCAGTAGCGTACGGTTTGATTAGGTCACATTGCTACCAGACCTGTCATTTGAAACGCCGCTGTTTACCCTTTTTTGTCGTAATCATATTCTGTGTTTTAATTATGTTTACAGTCTCTTTGACGTATGGGTGGGCGTTTGACCTTCTTTCGAGATTGCGCAAGGTCAGGTCAAGCTTTATTGGACTTTGCTATTTCTCTCTCCTATAAGACCTACAATTTTCTTACGGTCAATACATTACACTTTGAATTAAATAACAGTTTTTACTGTTTATTTAAGTCAGTGACGTACTCGGTAGAATTTATGTTTCGTCCCCTCTAAAAAGTGATTTGAACATTGTAATAAATAAATAATGAGCATTTTTTTTTTTTTATCAAAACCAATGTTAAATAAATGGCATTGGTAATTGAAACCACTATAATATTTGATTAAAAAAAAATTTACTCGTAATATGCAAAAATATACATGGATAAACCTCAAAATATGCTTTTAGAGGTAATTTTTTTACTTCAACTATAAGTAAAAAAAAAAAATTAAAAACTATTACATTTCTTAAAATAATGAAAACAAAAATCACAAGACTGTTCATTTATATACACAATTGCACAATTTGACACCGTTGTGGATGTACAGTGTGATGAAAATTATATGAAATTTTCCTGCTAAATCATAATATTTAGTAAAAAATTATGTGAGTAAAAATCGATTACATTTTTTTAACATACAGACCGCCATAATAATACTGATAAAATTACGATAAGTCGTCGTTATTCGATCGGAATACGTTACCTATTTGCGAGGAAACACATCAACTAGCTCGTTCTACGCTTATAATTTTATACTAAATTCGAAGCACATCAAATTGTTGTGACTTTTTAAATCTGTCCGGTGCATGTTTATAAATTTAAAGTGCGTATTTAAACGTATATACGTTAAATTTTTATTAAAAAAGAAAGACTGAGAAAAAAAAATAAAACCCCGCACAGACAAAAGTAAATATTATTTCGTATAATTCTTGCGTTCAAACGATCTCTGGCGGGTAGCCGTCAATTTTCGCATGTTTAGACGGATAAAATAATAATATTGCCTACGCTTTCGGTCGATCCACTAATACATTTTCGGCAAAATACCTATTTCTCACAGAAATCGGGCCCCCATGCGTGGCCTTTTGTTTTGACGTGTCGTATGATTTATCGCACTCAGCGTCGATTCTATCGTATTTTCGATTTTTGTCACCGTTAATATTATAATTCCGTAGGGGCGACCCACGCGTTATTTCAATGTTATTGAACAATTTATATTAATTTATTATTACAATAAATAACGTTATAATGACGTTCTAAACTTCAACTCGATTAATAATTTTTTTTTCAAACAAACATTCGTAACGATTGCTCACCGTCTAGATAAACCACATGAAATAGTACATTCGCGTTTGGAACGGATTTTCAAAATTTCGACCCTCGACTCCTCTTCCGAGCCCTTTTTCGGGGCCTCGACAATCGTGTCTACTGCCTACGACGCGCTTTGTTGTGCGTAGTACAAAGAGTTAAGTTTACGTAAGTAAATTTCTAACCCGTTGTTTTTCCATTATCACTATACTTCTGAATTTTTTATTCGTTCGTCAAGGGCGATAGAACTATTTTTTTTTTAGCTTCAGCTCATTTCGAAACGAAAAAGAACACTCGCCTCCCCGCCGTCGTGTGTGTATATACTGCGCGGCACCGTCGCTCGCGGTGTTTACATTATTGTAATAATTATTGTTCTCCCGTCCGACGACGACGGTCTGTGAAAATTGCCAAAAAGGAAATTTTTTTTAAAAACAGAATAACTCGCGATTATTTATGGCTACCGGCTATGACAATGACGGCGTACCTAACGCATTATATACGAGCATTTGTGCAAATAATTCGGAATGTGGTCGGCTGTATAATGATATTACGTACTCGCAGTAAGTGTATATTTGTTAGGTCGTTTATCGTTCGATAGCTCAAACAAAGTCGATAACTCGTGTCGGTCGAGTGTTGTAAATACCATACGGTTGAGGGTATGATGATATCCATCGCGGTCGCGCGCGGTTACAACGCGAGTCAACACGCGTACTCGATCGAGGTCCTTGCGCGCGCGGAGTTCAAAAGTTAATCCGGGAAGGAAATATCAACTCTCGTCGAAAAAAAATAATATGCTTTAGGTTATTGTTAATCGAATTAATAAACATAAACGATAAAACATTTATGTTGAATTAATGCTTTCAGGGCTACTTTTTGTTGTATTATTATTTATAATCGTGATTTTCGTACGTTTACATTTTTCCGTGGTAATATTGTTGGTTTCGAAGAATTTAATTTCCGTACGGGTCAATACAATTCGTTCGGATGCTCGTTCTGCCCTTTCGCATTATGCCATTATGATCTAATCTTATCACTAGCTTATCGTTCTTTTTTTCAAGCTTTTTTATTTAAAAACATTATCTTGTTATTTCATTATTTAGTTCAGTGGTTAATTATTTTATCGAGTAGATTATAGTGGTCGGGGGTAGTTCATGAAAAACATATAAGTTACTTTAAAAATGCGACAGCAACGCTAGTGTTTCTGTATAGTGTTGTACGAACGATAAGAAGCTATACTAGTGCGGCGATTCGTGAAACCCAAAAAAATATTTGTATCAATAATATTATATACTTTTCAAAATCTTTATTCCGAGATATTTTTCGTGTGAATGGACTACAATTGCGAGTTTAATTAATTATATCGTTGGCTTTACGTTATGTGTGTAAAAAAAAAACACGTTTTAGGACTAAGATGTCCTTGTCTTCTAAACTATATACGTCTGTTACGCCGCGTTTATTCGCTCTTCTTTCTCTCTCTCTCTCTCTATATCAGTTTCTAACTGCCCGATTATTGTCTAGGACAGGCTCGCGCGTAAAATTCTACCTCCGTTTTTCGTGTAAACTATTCAATTTATTGGATCTCGACGAGTGTTTGGTAGAACAACGAACGTCGCGCACAGAATATTACCCAGAGCAGTCGTATCGCAGTTTTCTGAGGTTATAACTGCAGTTCACGTCGGCGACAGTGGAAAACCGCGAGCGAATCAATTCGCCACGACGATAAATGCATCGGCGGACGTATCCTCGAGGCCCTCATGTCGATAAAACTTCACGTGTATATTTTTAACCGTTATCTCGTCAAATGCAATAAATTGGCAAGCATCCGGATTTCTATTTTTAAAAGACTAAACAATCATCATCACTTCAGGAGCCAATTACTGGACGACGCTATATTACACACCTATGACGTGAACATCGCGACACGTAACTAGTGCGGTTGAAACGCGGCGAATACGGGATTTTGGTCACATGCGACC
Organism: Drepanosiphum platanoidis; assembly: GCA_948098885.1. Taxonomy (NCBI): domain Eukaryota; kingdom Metazoa; phylum Arthropoda; class Insecta; order Hemiptera; family Aphididae; genus Drepanosiphum; species Drepanosiphum platanoidis. Next base: position 19,947,278 of record OX402534.1, read on the forward strand.
CGACGGCAGTTATTGTTCAGCACGTGCGATAACGACGCGAATCGCATTTGGTACAATGATGACTGCCGCGATCAAGTGATTTTTTGTGTTTGTTTCGATCGTAATCGGTCAGGCGATCCTTCCGAAATAACATCGACCGTTTCCCTTTTCTTTTTAAAAAGATTCGATTCGTGTTTCCGTCGAATAACAGTTTTAGAAACAAAATAATATATATTTCTTTTAAATATCGAATCATTATAAGTTCTTTATAGATGTGCTCTTAAATTGTATTCGCATAATTATTTGTTCGCGGGAGTAAAAAAGAGACCGCGTATTTTCGGAATCATTGGAGTTAATAATACTTGATAAGTATTTCTTTTGATGGGCTCGTCGATAGCCCGAATTTTTGAATAATTCTTACCTGTTTTTGTAATTTTTTAATTACACTATTATATTTGGTGCATCGCCGAATTAAACGATTTAAAATTTAGAAAATATACAATCGCGATAACTCAGTTCGTTTCCTGTGATGATGAAATAGATACAGCCGTGTTCAAAGTTCAAACAAACAAACCAAATGAATCCGGTTGTCAGTGGCACGCCGCCTGCCATACTACTTGGCAAGACAATGGTACTTATAAGTGCCGTGTTCAGAGTCTAAACAAACAAACAAAAAGAAACCCGTTGTAATTATCGTACCACCTCCTGTCCGGCAACACAATTGTAGACCCGGAAATGGGGATAAGTAAAGCGATATCGATTCGGACGAAAGTCGTTGGCTGCTTTGTCGTTTCGGTCTCGTTCGAGTCGTCTTCCGATGTACACCTGGTTTTTTGAAATATTTTGATTATTTGTTCGCCGTTGTGTGCGTACGTCGAAGTTTTTTATTCTTCTTTAACCGATCGATTTCGTTTGTTTTAAGAACGTTAAATAACGTCTAAATTAAATCGTCATTGTGCGGTAAAAGTCATTCAAGTTGTATTGTCCAGTGATAGAAACGAATTGGGTACTTCTCAAACCGAGTAAACCTATTCTCATCTCATAGTTTATCTCATCGAATTAAAACTTAATTTTTTTTAAATTAGAAAAATTATTCTAGTTTAGAATCACTTTGGAATAGAAGTCGATTCCGTTCAATTAGAAACGACAATCATTTTTTTTACTTAAAAAGTTGACGTATATTTTTTGTTAAAATAAATTGCTTCTCTCAAAAATATAATAACACTCCACCGCTGAGTATAAAACATGCTATATAATATTCTGATTTGATTAAATTTTATATTACATAATCGAATTTTATTTTTTTTTCTATTATTATTACAATATAATCATAGTGAAACATGCATGATGTAATTGATTTTTTTTTTCGTTATTTAATTATTTTCCTACATAACAAATTTAGATGTTCGATGAAATCGCAAATCAAATTTCTTTATAAGAGTTCTTAAACAATGATTTTCAAACAAAATCCATTCATATAATATCATAGAATAGAAAAATAAATTTGTTTTATCTTAAGAACAAACATTCTTTACTTTAACGAAGTCATTTTTTTTATAAATATACTCGTATATTATATAATAAATAACAAATATACAGGTAGTAGTATACCCGAGCCCGGTGCGCGGCGGCTTTGGAACGGAAACAATTCGTTTGACAAAATAACGTGCGCGATCGTATCGATAAATATTTCGTTTTACTGATATTGTCGACTATAATAAATGTTATGATCGCATTTTTGGTGGAATTTCAGATTCAAAAAAAGGAAAAAGAATAAATAAAATTCGCCGAGCCGACGAACGATAAGACGAACATGACGTCCGGAGAGAAAAACGTCAAACTCCGTAGAGAACTGGGCTTGTTCAGCGCTACGTGCCTCATCATAAGCGTGATGTTGGGTAAGTGGAATTTATACCTGATATCTTAATGATATCTATTCGATAGTATTATGATTGCGTGTTGCAGTTGTGTAACGTATTCTTAAAATTTTTATTTGTCTTGAAAAACATAAGACACGCGATATTTTGAGTTATATCCTCGATATCAGTAGCGTTTTCGAAAACATTTAAAGATATCTCCTCCTCTGCGCATAAAAAAAAAAAAAAACTTTACAACATAGGAAAAACGCTGTCTACTCGAGTGACCGTAACACAATAATGACACTACGCGTTTTTCTTTTTCTAGGTTCGGGGATTTTCGTCTCTCCGGTCGGCGCGCTGAAGAGCACCGGGTCGGTGGGCGTGTGCCTGATCATTTGGATGGCTTGCGGTCTGCTGTCGCTTTTAGGTAAATATCGTTCGCCGTGTCATCGATACCCACCCAAGTCACTACGGCCGGGTGACGACTAATTATTACGTTTTCGAAATTTTTGCGGATAATATTTGCCTTTTTTTAAAACCGGTAGGTGCACCAATTTTATAGATTTATGATTAATTGGAAACTATCGATTTTATACTATTCAATAAAACACTCGTAGACGCTTGTGATAACGGTGGCGAGCGCTCGACCGTGGGTCCTCGTTTTATGCACGTTCGATTTCGACGAAAATCGTTTCGCACGAAATATCATTATAATAGTGTGTCGAGAACGTCCTCGCAAAATCCGTCTCCTACGCGCACTGCGGTTAAACGATCGCTTTAAAATATTTAAAATAAATGTCCGCTCGTCTGTTCCCGCAGGAGCCCTGTCGTACGCCGAGCTCGGCATCGTGGTCAATAAATCCGGCGGCGAGTTCAGCTTCTATCAGTGCGCGTTCGCCGACATGCACAAATTCTGGGGGCCCCTGCCCAGTTTCATTTACTCCTGGGTGTGCATCATGTACATACGACCAGCTGAAGTAGCCATCATCATACTGACGTTCGCCGAGTATTTCGTCAGGCCGTTCAGCTTGTGGGCCATGATGACGCCGGAGAAGGAACATATGGCCACGGTAATCGTCAGCGTACTCGCATTGGGTGAGTAAAAACCTTCATACACGTATATATCTATATGAACAAGTAACCGAGATGCAACGGCAACTTTGAACTTGTATCTACTTATGGTTTTTCAAAGTTACTCGTATCTCGTGTTTAGTCACTTGTTTTGGTGTGTATATGTACGAATCGAAGAGTTTGCTTCAATTCTGAAAATTGTTCCTCTCACCCTTACCTCAAAATATACATATTCGATAATCGTCGGCTTTTAATTTTTATTTTATCGTACGTTTTCATTCGTTATTCAGGCATTATCACGACTATCAATTACAACAGCGTTAAGTGTTTCATCAAAATTCAAAACCTGTTCACCATTTGTAAAGTCGCCGCCTGTATTTGTGTCATCATCGGCGGATTAAAGCAACTGTGGTTGGGTGAGTGCCCGTTTTTACGAATAATAATTATTACTTCGCGAGCGCGAAAATAACTTTTCGTTAACGACGACCCGATCTTTTGTACGCCGCAGGAAACACCAAGAATCTGATGACCGGCTTCGAAGGGACGACGCTCTCGGTCCAATCACTTCCGATCGCATTTTACAGCGGGCTTTGGGCGTACGACGGATGGTAAGTCATCGGTTGTTTTATTTTTTCGGCCTCGTTAGAAGTCTTTCCCCCTTAAGACTTTGAGCACCATTTTATAAACAGACCCGGAACTAATTAAAATTAAAAAAAAAAAAAGTATAAAGCACTCAAACGGAATATTAATCATTTTAACATTAATTCGATAATAATTTTGCAAGTCTAAGGATTAACGTAAAAGTTATTTTACGAGAAAGTAAAACTTTTCTGAAAATTCTGAAACATACAGTTTTTCGAAACTCTGTATTCTAAAAATCGATAATCTAAAGTTTAGTTTCCCAAAATAAACTACGCGCCCAAATCGATTCAAATATACTCCCTACTCGCCGCCACATACCGGCCCACTACTTGTATTTTTCGTAATCGCAATTATTATAATAATATTATATAATACGGACGGTTTATATTTCTGCAGGACAGCCACGACTGGAGTCTCCGAGGAAATAAAAAATCCTCAAAGGTACGATATTTCTTTTATACTCGTATATACATATTTCTTTTGACAAATTTTTTAGTTTTTTTTTCTTTTGTTTTTCGTTGCAGGAACATCCTGCTAAGTGCACTCCTAGCCGTACCGTTTGTCACGTTGATTTACGTTTTGATGAACGTATCATACTTTACTGTCCTGTCCGTCTCACAAATGACCTCAGTCCCCGCCGTTGCTGTCGTGAGTACCTATTATATATGTAATTTAGAAATGTTTCGACGAAGTCATTATCGAACCAAAGCTGGGCAAATCAACGGTATTCGGATAAAGCGTTGGACTCCTCGCTGATGACCATTTTCGCGACCGAATCACTCGTGATCTTACTGACGAAAAACGTTTTGCGCTTTGTCCTTAGGCGTTCGGAACCGAAGCGCTCGGAATGTTTAGTTTCATAATCCCGGTCGGCGTTGTTACGGCGACGTTCGGCTGTGCGCTCAGCGTCCAGTTCGGAATCACCAGGTTCGTTCGCAGTGTACATGCGATTGAATAATACGATTGAAAAATCACAAATAACGTCTGTCGTTCGTTATACAGGTTATGCTACGCCGCGAGCCGAGAGGGTCAAATGTTGGAAGTGTTCTCTTACGTGAGCGTCAAAAATCTGACTCCCGCCCCGGCTGTCGTCCTACAGGTCAGTCATCGCACGCTATTGTATCCGAAAATAATTTAACCCTACACTGCATAAAGTATCACCCATGATACAACCACGAAAATTGAAAATAACTGCCGTTTCTATAACAACATTTATATTATTACTATTAAATAATAATAGCAGTCGGCTAATAACGGGGGAAATGTCAATCATTATTATTATTATTTGGACCATACACATTGTTTATACTTAAACCCGGCAAAGACGGGTAATTCAGCTAGCATTGTTTATTCCAACATTTCTTCGATTAGAATTGTATCTTACAAAAAAAAACAGCCTATAAATATATGTTATCAATGAATCTAATGTTAATTAACAAACAATTAAATTGTGAATTCCACGTAATATTAGCACTATCAATACAATTAAATTAAACACTAACACACGTCATACGAAAATGCCAAAAAAGAAACTAATACACGGGCAACGCTGTGTCGGGGCTGCTCGAATATATATATATATATTTTTTTTTTTTAATCATACAGTGATATAAGAATGATAGTATCTTTTTCATTATTATAATTCATAAATATATTTTTTTGAATTTGTTTGGTATATTATATTGGAAGTCTAATTACCAATACTATAACTATTACTATTTGTGACAATTTAATATAATAAAGAAAAGATTTCTTATTGTTGGTTAGTTTGTTTTTGTTTACTTTACTTTTTACTTTTTTTACTTCAATGCATGATGTATCATGGATGATACAGGAACTTAAGTAGTCCTTAAAAAGTGAAATTTAAATAAAATTCAAAAAAAGTATTTTTTAGATGACCATTAACCTTATTTACATCTAAAAATAATTTTTTCAACTGAAAGTTTCAACATAAAAATTAAGTCATGCAGTGTAGGGTTAATACCATTATAAAAATGAATTACAATAATATGTCGTTGCCGTCCCTAACCGTCGCCTACCCGATAGGCGCTCGAGGAGGGGCATTTGTATCTTGCCATGGCTTAAAAAAAAATTAAACGTTAAAAAACACAGGGCAAAATTCATGATTGAAAGAAAATATTTTATTTTATACTAAAGATGAAGTGAACCTCTAAGTCCAAAGCTTATCGAAGCTATATCACGCGGCCGCACCACTCTTAGAAAACCAATCGCCCGAGCGATAAACTTACGTCACGCCATTTTATTTTTTGTACAAATCAAGGCGGACGAATCCAATCATATATACATACATATATTCGTATACATATATATATATATATATATACTTTATAAAAGGCCATACATATATAAATATATTGTATATAGTGCATGATACACTGTTCAAGCACATTACTACATTAGTATGAACCCGCAGTGTATTTATTCAATGAAAACTGTGAATATATTTCGAGTAGGTTTTGTACTGTATGTTATTAAAACGTTCAGTCAAATGTTTTCATTTTAAACGAACGATTTGTTCGGTAAAAAGTTTCGTGAACGAAGACGAATCGGTCTAAATCAGTGGTCGACAACTTTTTTGGACTCTCGGGCCACATTCACAAATTAAAAAGGGTTCGAGGGCCAGACAATAATAAAAATTTAATACTTTTAATGATAACGTCATCGCGACGATATGGCGCAGATACTGTTTTCTCGGCCGGTAATATTTTCAATTTCGTTTTTCAGGGTTTACTCGCGTTAGTGTGCCTGTTGTGCGGAGACATCGTGTCGCTAATCGATTTCGTCAGCTTCTTGTCCTGGCTGTTTTACGGCTTCTCCATGGTGGCGTTGATCGTGTTGCGTTACACCAAGAAAGACGTGAAACGTCCGTTCAAAGTAAACTCGCAATTGTATTTATATATACAATATAAAACGCGCTGTCGTGTTAGCGATGTTAACGCCGAGCAGTCTTTCGCCTCTATGGTGATGATGCGACAAAACGTTTAATTCCCCCTTCCTCCGAGCGTCCTCCTATGGACTTTTAAGGATACTGCGTGTAATGTATTTCGCACCGAAGCATAAGCGCAACTGAGGTCAACTGTCTGGAGCGGAAAGCGCTATGTTATTTTCTAGGGAAATCTGTATGCCCTCTCTCCAGCGACCCCTAGTTGCGCCGATGCACCACAGTGGAAAACCGACTGTCGTCGTCCGCGACTTTGATCTGATGAAATTATTCATTTTATATGCCTAATATATAGGTTTACCGAACGGACCACACAATTTTTCCGGTCAATTAAATTCCGTAATTATATCGCCTCTATGGTGATCTTATGGCCTCTATGGCATCAGCCGTCGCACTCTCGCGTCCTACTATGGACTTAATCGACGAATTTTCGGGTCCTCAAAGGACCGATTGTATTTTCACCGTTTTTTTTTAAAAGTATGTAGTGTTAAAGTCGTGCCGCAGAAAAGTCTGAGTAATAATATCCTCGTCAAAAATTGCCCCGGAAATAATGTCCGGATTGAAGAATGACGTACAGATATGCGGAAACGTGTACGTGCAAAATTGTGGCCCTGCTGGCGATAAAGTAGTCGTAAAAAGACATAATCGAGATGGACTTTGTTCGTGAAAAATATTCAAATCGATTACTTCTAGACTGTCTATTATACATAGATAATCGCGTTCAAATCACAGCAATCGATAAACATATAATTCTAAATAATACGTAAACTATAAAAATATCAACAATAATATTGAGTACGTTCTACAATACTGTATTTTAAGTACTTTAACGAATTATTCAAACAAATCGTAATCCCAAACCGAAATAAAAAGTTCGACGGCCGAACGAAAAGTCACAATATGCGTGGAAAACTTTATCTTTTTCTCAAAACACCGTAAAAACGCCAAAATACGAAAAGCGTACGAGATTATATATCATGATATTATATGTTATGCGAGTTGTTTCACGTTTTTGTTTCGTATACTTTCTTTGCTTTTGTGCGAACGGACAATATTTTTGCGGTCGCGACGTTTTCGTGTACGGACGTCGGACTCGGCCGAGGTTTTTTGACGTGGACATTTTTACCGACTGCCGCCGCAGACACTATCATTACACGCAATTTAATCGCAATGTTTGTTGTTTCACTAGCGTTCGATAATATTTATGTTGACGACGATTAGGTTGTTAGATTTCTCGCGGCAACCAGCTTATGGCCGACACCGCCGCCGCTGACCGGCCCGCGTCGTAGGAACACTAGAAACGCGGTACCTATAAAAAAAAACCGCTGTAACGAAACGAAAACCCCTCGGCCGCCGCCTGCCCTTCTGCAGGGAGTATGACCGTGCCCGGCCGCAGCAGTTTTGCGCGCCGGCGAGACGTAACTCTTTCGGACTATGTTTTTAACGGTTTTTTTGTTTTGCCTTTCTCACCACGCCCGCCGTCTACAGGTGCCGCTCGTCATTCCGATATTCGTGCTCATCGTGTCCATCGTCCTGCTGGTCACGCCGATCATCAGCGACCCCAAACCGCAGTTCCTCATCGGCCTGCTGTTGATCCTGTCGGCGTTCGTTATATACATTCCGTTCGTGTACCTGAAAAAGAGGCTGTCAATACTCGGTACGTATACCTATCCTATACACAGCCATTCGTGTCGTTCGAAATCGTGCTCTTGAAAAGTATCCGAACGCTCGTTACGCCGAGCCCGGATTAAACGGGCAGGGACCTCTGGACTTGAGATTTTTTTTCTTCACGGGATGTTTAACGTGAGGAAATGATTTATAGTGATTAATCGACGTGTTCCTACAACCCCCCCCCCCCCACTAACGGTTTATTTGACTTTACAAATTGCGTAATGAATATATGACTCGAAGTTCAAATCCTATAAAATATGTTATTCGTCGAAAAATAATTTACAGCATATTTTGGCACGTTTGAAGAACTCAAATGTATATAATTAACCGTTGTTTATTGCACGTTAATCATAGATCCTAGATCAGCCCTACCGAAAACGATTACTTATAATTATTCGTCTTTATTGCAGATCACTTTACGAAATTCGTTCGAGTCGTGATGTCCGTCGTTCCGCCGGAAAAGGACGACGAGACGGACGATAAGATGATCGAGAGCGGTCCGTTGCAGAGCCCAGAACAAGAACCCATATTCATCGAGAAGCAGTGACTCACCCCCCGCTGCAAAAATGCGACACGTTCCCTGGACAAAGGATCCGCACTAGGAAATCTTTCGTCCTGTAGTGCCGCGTAGGGTGATCGTTCGTACCAGGATATCGCCGCATCCACGTCTGTGATAATAGATTAACGCTTGTATTATAAAATTATCGTAATAGTTATACCTATATATATATATATTGTATAATATTGTTACGCGTTGAGTACCCGCGAAGACTGGAACGAAAAGATTTCGGTTTTGGAACCGGAATGTCTTTTGAAAACTATATCGGAACCATCACCCCGACGGGTAACGTGACGCCCCTCACACTGAAAAAATCGCTTCTTCTTTTTTTTTTCGAGAAACATTTCCGAATTATTTTTTACCGACGACCGGAACCGAAATCGTTTATATTTTTCCCGGCGGCCGGACCGAAGAACGGGGCGAAATATATTTTTCTTTTCGATACGGTAAATAAATATTGTCGACCACTTGCTGCTGCTGCTGCTGCTGCCGCCGCCGCCACCGCATTACTGCACTTTTGGCTCCGCGCTTAAAAACATAACGAAATTAATTGGGATTAGTATAAATGTTTTTTTTTTTAACATAAAAATTAATTATAACTATTAACTATAATCGACAGGTTTTAAAAAATCGTAGTGAGACTTACACCGTCGGATCCCGAATTCGAATTTTTTGTTTTTCATTTCACCTCTTTTTTTCTGAACCACATCGGTTATTTATATTCTAATAATTATAAATCACCAGAGTTCTCAATAAATAAAAGGTGCTACTAAATATAGAATAATCTTAACTCGCCGACACGCGTTGATTAATAATCGATCAAAAATCGTATCATCTGACGCACAAAGAAACTGCGAGAAAATAAATAAATAATAATTATAAGTACGCCGCGGCAGTCGTTAAATCGACGTCGTGCGTTTTTAAAACGAAAATAAACACCCACAAAACCCAACTCTGGTCAAAACGTTTCACTGGGTCCCCCGGATGTTCAGTCGGGGATTTATCAAGTCCGTATCGGAACGGAACAAAATCGAAAACCCCGAAAGTGCAGCGCAGCACACGCGTGTCCTCGAACGAAACGCGACGAGATCAAAAATTTAATAAAACACGATTTCGAGTTGCCGTAATGAGCGCCGAAATTCGTCCTGTCACACAATCTCTCTCGCGTCCGGTTTCGCGTCGTACTCACATATTGTAGACATAATATTGTATTACGTGTATTATTATTATTTATTTTTTTATCCTAAAAAAATGCCTTTTATTTTGGCACGCACAACGCGTTATACAATAAGTCACGAGATAGATTTATTTTCGAGTTTATTCACTACTACGATTAATTTATTTTGTTTTTAATATTATTTAATCGTCTGGCACTACCAAAATATTGTTAGTTCACACGCGCGCGTATACGGAACATTTGGTAACCGATGTTGCTATATAATAATATTATAATTTATATTTACCAGTATCTGGTAATGGATTTTTTTTTACATGTGATAAAAGAGAAATAAGAAAACCCCGCAGCGTTCGCTAAAATAATATTATTTGGTACACGTGGTCTGGTCGGGGTTTCTTTTTGCTTTTCGAGACGGACGAGAAACGCGTTTTCGACGTTTTTCGAGCGCGCGATATTTTCATCATAGCTTTACGAATAAGGACGAATATTTATTTTTATAAACGTTGACCGTTATTCGTTCAAAAAGACCAAATTAATATTTATTATTTATATTATTATTATTATACTTGAGCGATTACATTGTATTTTATGTACGATTAATTTATTAATAAATATTATATTGCAGTTGAAATTTCAATTGTCTGTTCTCGCTTTCACGGGAGGGGGGCTTAAGCCTAACCTTGCCCCCCGGCAAGGCGTATCCGCACCGTTGGTATTTTTGACCATAGATTCGCCCGAGAGTTTTTGATGGGAATGTGATCTGAAACGTTGACATGCAGTGTCGGACGATTTCGCTGAATCTCCTAAACGTGTCCCGAACAAAATAAAATACTCACCACTTACGATTTTAAGTCGACGTTACACAGATGATTAAAGTACAAACAAATCTTTTTTATATTTTAAAATACAAAGTAAAATTATTTAAATTTTTTATATATTCCATAGTTCTGTTGTTATATATATTGTATACAGAATACCTAACCTATGGTTCTCAGAGTTGTTTTTTTGCTTAGGGTAGTTGACCTCATCGGCACATTGTTTGCCCTTCTGTATCCATATGGCTCAGGTACAAACATACGAATTAATGGCCCTACACAATTCGAGCACCGGTGGTCACTAGAACCATTCGCACCACCTAACGACCCGACTTCACCGTCTTTCTGAACTAAATGGTTCAGAAACCAACCACACAATTGAAAATCGGACAGATTCTCCTAGTCGAAATTGAAATTGAGTATTCAAATTGTAATACAGCCACGCACGAGGATATGGTCGTTCGTTCTGGTGAGATGCTCCATAATTGGAAAACAAGAGATCACCCAGATTAAGACTGTGGCCATTAAGTACAGTACGTCTCTCACATGATAAGAGACTGCCTTCTTCGTGCCTTTAACGGGACAACAGAAGAACTCCACGAAGTGCAGTTGAATGGATAAGGACACTTGACGTCCAAGTGTAGACAACTTATTTTTCTATTAACAACGTGGGAAATTCATCTTTAGCTTAAATCTTAAGATTTATAAAAAATATGAAACAAAATAAATAATGTTTAGCGGTTAATAATCACTAAGTATTATTAAATATTATATCAAAAAATGTATTAAAAACTATTTAACATCTCTAATAATAATATGAATAAATTAAATAAGTCTTGCCTGAAGTATTACAGTAATGAAGTGCAATCTCAAATACCAATATCAATGTAATAATATCTTCTTTAGATTCTGAACGAAGCGTGGAATGAATGAAAAACAAAGAAACACAATAATTTTAACAACACATTTACGCTATTTAATATTTCACAATAATATTTATATTCTGTATTTATAAATACAGTGATATAAAAAAATGTTAAATAATTATATTTCTATTAGTCTTAATAATTAAATATTTCTGATTCATTAATTAGAATTTTTCAAATGTATCGTAGTCGTGGAGAAATTATCTGGCAATGATAAGTGTTGTAAAACCGGCAGAGTACAGTTTTTTTTAGAAATTATATATTTATTGATAAATTTGATTGCCATGAAAATTCTAAAGCGAACGAATAGTTTAACCAAATACGTTTTTTCAAAAAAATCACACGGGTGATTCAATCGTACATTAGTAAAGAAATCTTTAAGTTTGGTTCCGACGTTGTCCTCGGTAGCAATTTTAGGAAAATTGTCTATAAAAATATTTTCTAATTTCATTATATAATTGTAAAAATCTTCACGAGTTGAATTGTCAGTTGAAAAATGAGATTTAAAAAAGGATTGTAAGAAAGATTGATCTAATGATTTTTGGCAGCAAGCATAATCGATACAAATGTCACAAACATGTTTTTCCAAACACTTATTCATCAAATAACCACAAATAAACGTCAAAACGTTTTTCTCTGGTATATTTAAATGTCTATAATCTACAATATCAATAAGAATCGGAGAAAATTTTAAATTATTTTGATGAAGAGTCATGACATTAAGAATTTTATTAGACGAGGGTTCGTTCATTTTACATAAAATTTGATCCAAGTCTTCAATACGATTGGCTCCTGGTGACTGTTGAAAGTAATCCAAACAAAATAATTTTTTGAATGCCTTGACAAATTGAACTGGGGTGGGATTGGAGAAACTTCCGTGTTTTTTCCTGACTTTACCGACCCAATTTTCTAGGAAATCTGGATTTAATCGACGTGTATGCAAAACATATTCATCTTTTTTAAACGGATTCAGAATTTCCCACAACATTTTTAACCCGTTTATTGTGATTAACCACCCATTAATAAAATTTACACGATCAGTCACATCACACTTTTTATTGTTATTAATAACTCTCATATTTTTAAACAATTCAGTCATTTTAGACAGATGATCAGTTTGGGGAGAAATATTTTGAAAAGGTCTATTGAAAACATTGCCGTTCGGCGCGTCTAATGAATTAAAAATATCAGATAATTTGTCCATATTAGAAATAAAATCAATTGTTGGCCGTGCAGTAATCGGCAAAACTCCAGAGTTCATAGCTGTAGACATCCCAGCGGCTACACTAGAACTAAACACTTGAGTAGCAAGACTTACGCTCATTCTATCAACAGGTCCAGGGTGAATATGTGTGTTCGTTAGCTTTGGTGTCAAACGAGGATTACAATTGCTATCGTGATTATAGTAGGTGTCCAAGTATTTTTTTTCGATAACATCATCATTAATATGTAAAGAATGTTTAAAAAACATGTTACGGGTAACTTTTAATAGATGGGAAGGGTAATAAATGTATACAATTTTTTGTCCGTCGACTTCGAAACAGGGTTCACTATGGGAAACTTGAATAGATTTTGAAAAACTAACAAAACTTGTTCCTTGGTCGGTTATAAATGCTTTGACATTGATACCTATATTTTGAAGTCGGCGAATCATAGAAAAAATTATAACATTTAAATTGATACCTATACAGCTAGACACTAAAAAATATGCAATTTGTTGCTTCCAATCAACATTAACACCATGAATCATAAAAACGAGCGCATGTGTAGCAGGTTCGTATGTTTCATGCAAATTCGATTGATTAAACCCAAATATATGGTCTTTTGAAACATTATAGAAGAGATGAGATTTTAGGGACATTTTGTCTGCACACAGAAAACAATCCAAAGCATCAGAACTGATATTACTTATTTTGAATTCGATAAAATTAAAAACTAAATCATTTAAACCTGAATTTATATTGTATTTGTAAGTGACTCTTCTCAGTGTTCTAATAGATGGGAGTAAAAATGATTTTTCGAGAAATTTGAAGATGGTGGGATTAAAAAAATATATAGTTAGGGCAAATTGTTTAATTTTTTTTGAATATCGCTTACCGTTAATATTTTTATTCTTATTTAATAAATTATTTCTTACTAACATAAATAACGATGGCGTCAAAAATTGTTCACACAACTGAAGACAATACTTGAGTGTACTCGTCTCTTGCAAACGTTTTTCAAGCTTCTTATTAGTACAAATAGCGTCGACAAGTTTTCTCTGCAGTATATGATTGTGTGGAGTTTTGGAAAATAACGCATTTAGAGTTTGTGAACTCGAAGGAACCGTTTCAATATCAGTAATTATTGTTGACTTGGACACGGATCCTAATTTTAAAAGAAGTATGAAAATTATTACAAAATATAATAATAACAATGTTTAAATAATTGTTTCATTCATTATTATACTAACCAAGCGTTGAACATTGCATACTAAACAACGTATCGTTTGAAACTCGGCATTTAACTGTAGGGGTAATGATTTGATAAGGACTTGATTTGGGTTGAAAATCAGTGTTGGATACTTCAGTTGCTGACTGACCATGCTGAACAAACGATGATTCTAAAAGTAAATACATTGTTAAAACAGATAAAAGTTATAATAGGTATTCAATTGATTATTTTAATCATTTTTATACTGACCAGATGTTGAACATTGCACATTGTGTGATGCATCATTATTAGATGTTTGGCATTTGGCCGTGGAGGGAATGATTGGTTTCAAAAGAAAGTTGTTCTTAAATACTGTTGGTATCGCATGTGGCAAAAGTCTATTTCTTTTTGGATTTTGTGTAAACATTACTTCCTCAAAATGTTTAGAACACAGTCTGTAGTTTTTTATCAGAATATCTTTGTCAGATGTTCTCAAATGTTGAGGATTGCATTTTTGAATCCAAACATCACATCTACAATTTAATCGAGTACATTAATATTCGCGTTGTGTAACATTGCAGATAGAAAAAAGAAGAAAAAATGTTTTTTACCTCGCAGGATCCTTTGGAAAACTGAAAAAACTTATTTTGTTGTCTGGATTCTTTGTCGCCCGATTATTGCAATACAATAGACCACATTTATAACCGCTGGCATATATCAATTCGTCCATAGCGCGTACAACGTGTACGTATGGATTGAGTTCAATGGGATCGATCGATTCAAAATACGATCTAAAGACGTCTACCAGATGAGTACGCGACAACCTCATTTCCAGTAAAACGAAATTCGATTGTTTGGCATAGATACGAACAGGAACACAGGATAAAAGGATAACGGGATTACAGAATATTCAAACAATAGACGAAACATTGTGGCCATATATTTTTGATGAGAAAAGAAATTCGCAATGCTTGGACAAACTGTAACGATTAATGTAAAAAAAAATTTCGAATTTCGTAATAATAAATTTATACTCACTCGTTTTATCATCGCGGTATCAAAATATTCAAAATGTAAACGATGCAAGTGCGTCGGACTCACAAATTGGGTCGCACGCGTCTCGTGCCAGCACTGTCGCGCTCACGTTGTGCCTTGTCGATAAACGTTATCAGTCGCAACGTCGAAGCCGACTTTTCGATAAAATCGCGTTGTTCGTGTTTATTTTTTTTTTCAAATCTTGATGTCTACAGACTGTCGTCTGCCTACGGTCTCGACGACGTTTTTATCGTATCCTTAAAGGGGATTTTCCTTCGTTTTTCTTTTTCTCCGTCCGTTCCGGTCGAATAGCGTCCGAGCGACGCCGTCATGCTGTCCGTCGGCCGGACGAGTCGTCAGTGGTACGCACGTCTCTCGAAGGACGCGTTGAGCGGCACTCCGGCGCGCTTGTTGCGCAGGAGACGCATTCCGCCGTGCACGTGGCCGCAATGTCGGCACATCGCTTCCGAGGAGTCTGAGCCTAAGGACCGGTCAAACGTCAAACAGCTACTGGAAGACGCGACCGTGCCGGAAGAATCGACCCTCCAAGGGGACACCGAGGACTGGACAACTTCGCCGTACCCGAAAGGTTTGCATGTCATGTAACTCGTGTCTATGTAGTAGCACACATCCGCTTACTTCTCGGTCGTTTTGTTCTAACACTGCATCGCTTTTTGTTTCAGGTGCGTACGTGCCGCACAAGAATCAGTCTCAGGCGCAACACGCCCTGAGACCTAAAGTCGATCCCAAGGAAACGTCAATACTCGTGTTTCCCGGCCAGGGCACCCAGACTGTAGGCATGGGCAGAAATCTGCTCGTGTTCCCCCAAGTCGTGGACATGTTCGAAGAGGCTAGCCAATTATTAAAGTACGACCTGTTGAAACTCTGCCTGGAGGGGCCCAAGTCTAAATTGGACCAGACCATCTACAGTCAGCCGGCTATTTTCGTATGTTCCCTGGGCGCCGTCGAAAAGCTGAAAGAAGAACAACCCAGTGCCATCGAGAACTGTATGGCGGCAGCCGGCTACAGCATCGGAGAGTTTGCCGCCCTCACATTTGCGGGATGTTTTTCATTTGAAGATGGTAACCTAACCTAACGATTATTATTGTTTTAAATTTATAGCACACTTATTTTTTAACAATCATTCTCAATTGTCTCAATTGCTCAATGTTTTATAGCTGTAAAATTGGTGAAAGTACGAGCAGAAGCCATGCATTACGCATCCGAAATGGAACCCGGTGGTATGGCAACCATTCACCTAAAACCAGATTCTAAATTAAATCATGCATTGAAAATGGCCAGAGAATGGTGTCTGGACAAAGGAATTGAAAAGCCGGTGTGTGCAGTATCCAACTACTTGAACCCCGATTCTAAAGTGGTCGCCGGACATTTAGAAGTAAGTAGTACTGTGAAACTACTTGTGAACGATGTTTACTATTTCTATTTTTCTTAAAGGCATTGAAATACCTGGAACTGAATCTAAAACAATACAACCTAAGAAAGATGCAAAGGTTAAATGTATCCGGAGCGTTTCACACGGACCTCATGCGCCCTGCAGTTGAACCGTTTGCAGCAGCGCTTAAGAGAGTAAAAATCAACGAACCCATGATAGCTGTTCATTCAAACATTGACGGAAAACGTTACAAGAATAGTTTCCAAGTGTTCAAAAACTTGCCCAAGCAAATATACAGACCTGTAAAGTGGGAACAAACACTACACGTATTGTACGAACGGCCTGTGGGCTCAAATTTTCCCGATACATTCGAATGTGGACCAGGAACGACACTTAGGTCGTTGTTAAAAACCGTAAATTCTAAAGCACATTCTACGTGTTATACCATTGGGGCTTGACACGTGTATTTGTAATACTTATTTTTGTAAGATGAAAAAATAGTTTATATTCAATTTATTGTAAATTTTACACATCAATGTATCATTGTATTGTATGAATAAATAATCATACCGTTTTGATGAACTGTATACAGAATTCCATCCTTGAGACTTTCAAACATATTCCGATATTTTGCGAAATAAATAACACTAAATAATATAATGTTAAAAAATAATTAACAAAGAATTTATAAAATAAAATACTTCAACGGTCGCACCAGTAATACAAAGTCAATAAATTGTGTGTCCAAACAATAGTACTAAATTTAAAATTTATGCAGGCCTTCAATAATAATTATGAATTATGTATTTGTAATTTTTAATTCAAAATGTTTATCATTTAGAGTAAATTGTAATTTAAAATACTTAGCTCAACACTGTCGTCTTGGGCAGTTAAAACATAATAAGTTCTGAATCTGAAATCGTATAAATAATATCAAAGTATTATTAAATATATAATTATATAAATAAAATTAAGAAATAAATAGGTCTTCAGGTTTAATTTAGAGAAAGTTCTTGACACCTGATGATGAATTTTATTCGAAACCAGTCGTATTAATATTTGCACTTTTTATTATAATATTACACAAGGCAAGATCTATTTATTTTTATTTAAATTATTTATGTATTTAATAGTTTATAGTAAATTTTTTTATATATTTAATACTTTGTTATTATTATATGAGTATAATTTTACATCGCGGAGAGTGAGTAAAAATTCAATATCGTATTTATATGAACACTATTTTAACCACTGAAATCTATTGGTAAAAACTCGACATATTTAAATTCAATTAAAATTGTATACTTTATTTCATTTGAACGGAAAATAATTTATCAATATTAAATAGCTATATAAAATTACAAAACATCAAAAATCTTATGAAATAGGATTAATTATAATAAAAAAATTTTTGATTAGTATTAAAACTAAATGATTTTTATAAAACTAATAAAACGTACCAGTGAACTGTCTGTATAAAACTGGAATTTTGAATTTGTAAAAACAACAAATCATATTTGCTAATCAAAGAAAAAAGAAAATATATAATCAAAATTCACTTCATAAAAACAAAACTATGCGTTATCTGTGGCACCCATATAAAAACTAAGACTGACAAAATTATTATCGAGTTTGACTGTCCGACTGTTATGGCAATATGAGGTGTTGACTGCATTTATTGTGTCGCCTTTATCATCTGAATATTTTGAAAAAATGTCGGTGAAGAAATCGAGAACCCACTCATGACATTCATTGACATTGCTGAATTTCATGACCAATCGTGGTGTCTTGATTTTATCCACAACACTTTCACTGTTTTTAGAATGAGGCTCGATGTTATAATTTATTAATGTAACATAAGCTCTATGAAACACTGATAAATTATAAACAGTTAATCCGATCGGTTGGCCAAATTGCATATTCACTATTATCAAACGGTGGTATCCTTGAGCTAATGCTGTCTGAATTAAAGAATGTTCGGATATGAGCAGGCGCATATGTCTGAAAGAGTTTGGTATGACATCGTTTAGAATTGACAATAAATCGTTTACAGTCTGTGATAATGAAACAGCAGACAGCGATGTGGTCAACAGTGTTTTTACATTGCAATTATCCAAGTTTTGTTTTGATTTATGTTCTGAATCCAAAACAGGCAATTTAGGCGTCACGGCTACAACTGAATCGTCCAGATTTATTACAATGGGACTCGTGATGTCCACGTTCGATATATTAAGGTCTTTAATACTAATGTTCATTGTATCATCCAGATCAACGACGCTAGCGTTGGCCTGAAAAATTAATTAATTAATTAACTAATATATATAACGTATTATTTTAACTCACTGGATACCAATGACAGAGCGTCAAATAATAATTTAATTATTAAAATATCATTGTTTTAGGAAAGTACTTTTATTGTACAAACTTTTTTGTTTACCTACATGCATAGGCGGATATCGGTGGGGACTTGGGGGGCTTAAGCCCCCCCCCCCAGAACGGAATCAGACCACACCAGACCTCAAAATAAAAAATTGTGTGTTTCAATATATGATATTTATAATTTTTATTTTATTTTGTTGGGATCCGAGAATGGTCTGGAATGTTCTCGGCTTATCGTTGTTGGGAAAACCATATTTTGTAGGTATATTATATTTCAAGTTGCTCTAACAATACCTATAAGTTCCTCTACTTGTGAGAGGAGTTTTTCGGCCATGCGTCGAATAAAAACTTGGCTTCGAACTTCTATGCTGCAGGAAAGGTTCAACAATACCTCAATATTATATATTGAAAAAGAAATTTCTAAATCTATTGATACTGAAACGATTATTAATATTTTTGCACAAAACAATAGATATATACAATTAAATTAATAAAAAATTGGTAGCTATTCAAAATTTTATTTTTTTATGTTCTTATTTACCTATATATACTTGGTACCTCAGCTAAAATAAAGTAAAAGTAGCCACTAGAGTTAGTAGGTAAAAGTGACTAAAAATGTTTGTTTCCGCTAATGGCTAATGGATAAGAAAAAAATGTTAAGCCCCCCCACGGATGTGACCAAATATCCGCCTATGCCTACATGATAGATTTAATTATTTAATTATTTCTATCATAAAAACTCAAATATTATACCTTAATTTTTAAAGCAGCTGCAGTATCTTTCCAATTTGCATCTATTTGGAAATGCAATTTAATCAAGTGTTTTGCCTCTGCATGTAATGAACAATATGGACATCTATGTGAACTAAGATACAGTTCCAAAACAAAATATATACATAATAATATAATTATTCCTAAATTTATGAAAAATCTGGTAAAAATATTACTTTTTTAAACAATGTAGAATACAATCTGAATGGAATAAATGGCCGCAAAGAGTTGTGGTCACGACCTCGGGATAAATACCCGTGAACATTATGTTACACACACCACAGCAAAACATTTTTCAATCTGAAAAAAAATATAGGTAATTTGGCTTAAATTATTCAAGTATAAATTCATACCGAGTCAATTATTTTGTATTTGATTAAAAATCTGTATAAAATTAAACAGTTTACTTCGGCGGTTCCCAAAAACAGTGCACCGCAAACAGTTACAAGGAGCACCAGTGACTCATAATCATATCATAATATGATTTATTATTATTGAATATAATATAATAATATTTAAATGTTATTCATGATAGCATATTATGTACGTACCTTTAATTCGACGTAAAATCGCGACGACGACGACGAAAATGGAACCGGAGCGGCGGAAACAATAATTATTGTGTTCGGCAGCAAGCGATTTCGGACTCTCACGGACGACGACGACGACTAAATCACGATGGCCGAACGCGAAAACCCGGAAGTGTCGGAAACGCGAAGACGACGTGACAAGTGAATGTTTCGACACCGAAATAAACTATCGAAAATACCGCATTCGATACGAGAGCCTCGGTGTTTACTTCACCGGTTTGTTTCTACTTTTCTGGCGAATAGCGATCGTGTGATAATCAAAATCGGAAACTTTTCAAACAAACAATCCAGCTTATCTTCTCGTCCCCGCTGCCGCCGCAATCGCCACGGAGTACCGACCGAGTATAGATGAATCGCGTCTAAAATCAGAACGGGTAAACCCCCATTTAAGATAATAATATTGCAATGCATTAATTATTACAATATTATTCGAATCGTGATCAACACACATAACAGACGATGCAGTAGGCGTATAAAAATAGCGTGCATGATGTAAGCAATGTACACTTTCAGTTGTAAAAGGTATGTTTTGGACGCTAAATTTGATCAAGTTCTAATAATTTTAAATCATGTCATATTTAAATGTCGGTATTGTTTTAGAATTTAGATAATATGTATTATATTGTTTACAGTAATTCGTATTACCATTGATTTTATAATAGACAGATAAGCAACGCTGTAGAACAAATCGGCTGCCGATACGGACTGTCAGCCGTTTATACAGCGCAGTCGACACGACTGTCAGGGGTTGCGATTAACTTGACTATATAGGGAGCGCTAGTAAATAGAATTTGTTCCAATAATTATTGGAAATGAAAATATTGATCTGAATTATGAACTATGAATTATGAATATCTTGTAATTGTTTATTGTTTATCATTTGCATTCTTATCAGTCTTTCTACAAATCAATTTTATCCTCGATAACAGACTCGCCATTCACAATCACAATCTACACTTGCCTATTGTCATCCGAAACATAGATTAAATATACTACTGTATACTTAATCTATGTCCGAAACGACAATACTTATATAATTATATTATATTTTATTTATATTACCTATTTACTATTTTAATCATGCCTGGAAACAAGTGCCAATGTGTTGGGCCGAAATTGATTGAAAAATGTTCGCAGGCCATTCTAATCCAGCGATTAATCCGTTTAGCGTGAAACCGAATTTCGTGAGCAGATTTAAACCAGGGGCGTCATTTTTCGGGGGAAAGGGGTGATCCCCCATCAGGGTGTGCTTACTTTTGAAATAGTTCCAACAGGCCTGCTGAAATAATAAAACCCAAGCTTTTTATGTGCCGATTATTGGTTTTCACTGGTAAGGAAGGAATAAATTATTGTCTATGACGTTTTAGTTTTTCAATTGATTTTCACTATTTATATTGATACAACGACGCGGT
This sequence comes from Drepanosiphum platanoidis, assembly GCA_948098885.1. Lineage (NCBI taxonomy): Eukaryota > Metazoa > Arthropoda > Insecta > Hemiptera > Aphididae > Drepanosiphum > Drepanosiphum platanoidis. Next base: position 19,968,931 of record OX402534.1, read on the forward strand.
CCGTAATATGTATATGGTAAAAATTGAAAGCAGGATAACGTACACAACAGGTATATCTATTTACGGCCCGCTTGAACCTCCTCGCACCCCCGAAAAGACGCGCCTGATTTAAAATCGCGTTCGCCACGCGTGTGAAACCAGCTCAAACAACGCGTAGAGGGGCGTAATGAAACCGTCTTCGTCTCGATTTGTGCGTCGTCGACGATTTGTCGATTATTGAATATGGCCGTCGTGATTTTGATCGTAAAAAGCCCTTCTTATAATTATTGTAGCACGCACACGGGCCTAAGACCCACGAGGAGTACCCACTCGTAATGATATACATATATTGTCGAACCGCGTCCGTGAGATTTATAATTATTATTATTACATTTTACTATCAATCGGCGGATTACTTTTGTTTACGACGCGCGTGTAAACAGATTATTTTTTTTACACGTTTCGAACGTTCGCGATATTATACCACCGACCCGATGTACCCATTATAGTATGTCGTTTCAAAACATTGATGAGAGCCGTTTATTACGCTTCAACTCGAATTTTAATACTATAATGTGCAATCGTGATTTTGTGATTTAGGTACCTGTGTGAATCGCACACAGTTTGCGCTTTAAATACGTTACTTATCTATAAGTCGATTATTAGTAATTAATACGTGTTGGTAAGTACTTTTATGTTAACGTAAAATACTTGAACGGACGAGACGTAGGTTGCAGTATCGTTGTATTCGTAATAATCATGGGTGCCCTCATTGTAGGGGGGCAAGATGGGGCACTTGCCTCCCCCTGAAAAAATGATACGAACTTGTAAAATATCATTAACATTATATTAGTATACGAAATCAGTATAAAAATATACCATCCAATCGTATGCACGATTATCGTACGACGCACTACAATTTATATTATATATTTTAATCGAAGATTCTTGAAATTACATAAACTTTTATTTAATTTATATTTTGAGAATTTCCCCCCTCCCCTTTAAAACTTTTCCCGTGGACGCCCATGCTCCCGTGGTAATTAGTAAGCGATGGTGGGCTTATGAATATGAATTATATAATATTAAATCCGACAATAATCATAAAAATATAATAAGAGAGTTAGATTTAATAAGACAGTTACGTCACGAATTAATACGAGTAGTTTTATTTTTCATTCATTTATCTATTATTATTATCATGTTTTTTTTTTTTTGTAATAAATAAAGCGCTTTTTAATTTGAAAATTCCGTAAAAAAGATTTTAGAATTTAGATTTATCTTTACCAAGAATAATTAGAAATCAAAAATGTTCTACTTTAATAATTTTTTGTACATTCAAATTTGAATTGTTTGATGTTATTTTAGGAAATTTTTTTTTACTGTTGTGAAACAGAAAAATAATAAGCCGTCTCAATTTTAGATCCAATTGTGTAATTATTACAGTACTTACTGTAATTTTTTTTTATAATTTTATTATTTTAAAAATAATTTTGGTTCCTTTGCTTTAAATATGATATCTCTCTTACCGTGCGATTCCCGCTATAATCCTTTTATTAGATTCCTGTTCTCCGACCGTCATCTCTTATCCGTTTCACCTTCATTACCTAATTGTTAAAAAAATTTCAAATCACAAATGTCTATAATATTCATGTACCGTTTTTAATAGCTAAGCTATAATATTTAAAGATAAAAGCAATAGTAATAATAATAATAAAAAAATTGTACAACGGAGGTACATAAAACATAAAAATAACAGTAATAATTAAAATACTTACGCAATAACAAATAATCAAAAGTTTGATTATCTTTTTTCAACGAATAAGTATTGGTATTCCGCGATATATTGTATATTCTTTTGAAATACACATGTATAAATACATACAACTCAAATCAATTGAACTCAATTCAACAGTATCAGTGTATCACGCCTAGTTTTCAATGAAAAAAAAAAGTATTAAATATTTCACATAGATTTTTTAGACCTAAAAAGCTTCAAAAATTGACCTAAATATAGTCGAATTTATTATGAATAATTTTTAAATAGTAACCATAATCGTTTATCGGCGGTCAAGGCTCGTTACCGTATTTAAGTTATAAATAGCATTGGTTAGTATATTTTTATTATTTTTTTTAATCGCAGCGATACCGCCGCGTATTAAGCTACAGTGTAATTTAGTTGAACTAGTCAAACGTAGAAATGTAAAATTGTTTGGATTTGAAGACTATTTGAAGGGGCCTTGGCCTCCTCAGGCCTCCCCTGTCGCCCGATCTCTGTCAATGGACTCGAGTGTATAAAAATTAGCACGATTATCATTACCCATGTCTCTAGACGCGATAACCCGACAATGGTCTGGAATAGCAAAATATCAATATTGCTATTATTTACCGGCTTACGGTTGACATTGTCGTGTCTGTAATACGGGTGAACATAATTTCGGTAAAAGTCGACGCTCACGACGGTATCGTAAATAACATCGACGACGAAGCAAATAATACGAAACAAGTAATCCCAAGGATTTATAAGATATACGAGATTTAAGGATTAAGGGATCAAGTCGGTTTAAGTTCGTCAAGACTAGTTATAGATACACGAATGTAAAAACTACATCATGTGTGTAATTATTTATTTATTTTATTTATATATACCTAATGTAACGGCGGCAGTGGCGTAGCCGCGGGGCACGCGGGACGTAGAGCCGACGAGTGCAGCGATCCGTGTCGTAAAATTATTTTTTATAAGTTTACATTAATGTAAAACAAATTTTTTTTTTAAATTTAAATCTCGATGTCACTAGACGTGCAGTTTACAACACTTTATCGTTATCATTTATTTATTTATTTAATATAAATCAATGTTTTTATGTTTCGATCAGTGGCGCAAATAGGAAAAATTATCAGGGGGAAGGGATTAAGCTCCCAGACATTAAAAAAAAATTAAATGTACATTATTTCAGCAGTTTTTCTGTCCTAAGTATTGTATACATATTATTATAGACTATAGTATATATTATGTATACCTATAAAATATATTTTGTAATATGAACCTACATACAAATATTTTATTAATAAATGAATTAATTAATTTTATATTTATATAAAATTATACTTTTATTTTGTTGGGTATTTAGTGTAATTGACTACGTCTTTCTATTAAAAGATAACAGACAATAAAGTTAATATGATATTATATATTATTATTATATACTGCAAGTCGTTATTAGTTATTAATTAGGTACCTCCTACCTATTAAATGTTTTATTTCATTTAAATATTAATTGTGTGTGTATAGATAAAAAAAATTGAACCAAAATAATTTGAAAAAAAATGTTTGATTAGATTAATAAAAATGTCTAATCATAGAGAGAGAAAATATCAGTTGAAATAAGAATAGGTTTACCTGTTGGGTAGTTATCTCTCTAAAGTGAATAGTATTTTTAAAATCTGTTCGAATACACCAGTTATTTTTCTCATCATTTCAAACGAAATACCTATCGGTAAATGCAACTCTCTGTCTCTTTCAATACTTAATAAAGCGAACATTGTTTTGATTATTTAATGATTCTTAGTTCCTGTTTGACACCTCGAAAACAATAATACGGTTATTATATTTCTTTTAAATACGTTTTGCAAAATTTGAATTCGAAGAATTATTTTTAATATTATTTCAGAAAATCGCAAAACACATAGGATCGGTGTGCCCGACGTCTTAAAACATATAAATCGATAATTTCCGTGATAAACGATCGGATTTTGTTTAACTAAAAGTTAGGTTAGGGGTTAGGTTATAACGGTTTGAACGATAATAATAATAATACCTAACGTTTAACGATCGCTTCGATTTCGCCGTCTGCAGAGTCGGAAAAATGGAATTTATCATTTATTTTCATTCTTCGCAGTGATTCTGAGAGTTTTTTTTTTCATTTCGCGAGCGATAGCGTTTCAACACGTCCTAGAGTCATTCATGGTTTCGCGTAAGTGCGTAAATCGTTGTTACGATAAACTGCACGCGCCCGTCGGCGGCTTTATAGAGTTTTATTTTATTCAAACGTATTATCGAATAGGATATATCTCGGCTGACGTTCATTGAGTTTAGCTTTTTTGTTACGCGTTCGGTTTCAGAACATTAATCCCTGCGGCGCTTATATACACACACAATTTGTCGGAGCACTCGAGATTAAAACGTTTAAAAATGTGTGTGTGTGTGTGTCGACACGATGATGAGATTTAAAAAAAATTACAACTCGCCGCGGACAACTCGACTGCCGTACGCACTCACGGCGATAAATCACGAGTAGGTACTGATCGCATAACGCATCGTTTATATTATTAATAAACCGTGTAGTCATCGTATCGCGTGGTCGTCGTGTTGTTGCCTATATTTCGCACTCTTCGCTCAGATCGTATATTATAATAGCCGGTTTTATCCGATCTAGGAGACACTCGGACGTCAAAAACAATAGTAATATTTATCTTTTTACAAATAGTCGTATTTATTTATTGTCTACGAAAAGTATACAAGTTGGCCGAGATGCGTTTTCGAGTCGTCTCAAATCGGGTGAAAAGAAGTCCTCCCGAAAAATGTAAAATAATCATCTCGACGAAACGAATATTATTATTTTGGAATAGTGTTTAAAACCGCGAAAGTATAAGTATCGTTTTCACGTAAAATCGCTCAAACCACTATTATTTTTTGATTTATGCATTTTTTCTTTTTCCCAATTTATGTACTCGTAATTTCATTGAATAATTTCGATTTTCTAAATTATTTTATTTTTACATTTATAAAATGTTTCGTCGTCTGAACGTGTTTTATTTATTTTTATCTGTTATTTTTAATCCATGTATAAACGGTTATTTATTTATTTTTCACACAACTTTATAGTTATAATAATGTGCCAGATTCAATCGATCATTATATTAAATTTTATAATTATTTGGTTTTGTTTTTTACTTACAAATGTAGTCCCTGCGTACAAACGGCCCCCACGTTCGAACGTCTCTGATCAGTGGTTTTATCCACAGCCTGGGTGTAATGTACTGACGAAAATCTGAGCGTCGATCGTTGATGATATCTTCGTGTAAATTTCTGACATCAAAGTACCACCGAGGAGGTCACAAATAGAGTCGACACTGTTATAAATATGATCTCCAAATGCATTCGAAATTTATTAATTTTTCGTTTCGTCGGACAAACACTAAGAATAAAAATAAAAAACCATTAGTTCGTCGTTTTTCACGAGTATCGGTTCGACGACGACGACGTTCCCGTTTTTCCGTAAATTGTTCGCAGATGCCTACTCGAGAGCTTCGTGTCAAATAAAAAGCTCGAGAACCGCCGTGTCACGCCGTTATTGTGGTTTGCGCAGCAGCGTGCGTTCGATTTTCCTTTTTCGGGGGGGGGGGAGGATTTAAACGACACGCACAAGTTTATTGGAAGGCTTCGAGTTATAATAATCGAAATCTTTTCATAATCCTATTAATGAATAACACATTGTAATTTTCTATACTTATCGTCAACAAATATATTGTACGTTTCATTTTGTACATTTTAAAAGTGGACCTTCTCCCCATTTATGTAAGCCACCGGGTTCGCGGGTGAAGCGAGAGCGGTTTGTGCTCTCATGCGTGATGGTGCCATGCCCCTTTCAAGCATTTGCCCTGCGAAACAATCCGTCTGCCACTCGTCTGTAACACAATATAAATAAAATAATGAGTAATAATATATTAATAATATTAATAGACATTTCACAGCTAAAACATAATAATAATAATAATATATTTACAAAGTCTGTAGAACACGATAATAATTATAATAATGACTTTAGAACGTTCTCGTTATTTCGTATAATTATCATAATGGAAACGATAAACGATGTGTTTATTTTTCGTCATGGTTGGAAATATCATTCAGATACGAGTTGTGGAAAATTCAAATATTTACACAGAAACGACATCGGTAATCGCGTATCGCGCCATCACATTGTATTTACAATGTCCATTGAATACAATTAAAATAATGATTTTCCGACAACTATTTCGTTATTGTACGGAGTTATCAGTAATGATAACAGTAAACGGTACGTTGATTTTTTTTTGTTATTGTGAAAATACCATTCAAATATAATTTGTAAAATGTTAAGATATTTACACATCACGAATAGTGACATCAGTGTCTAAAATTTACCGTATGACGGGGTAAGTCTACTGTTTCGCCGATTTAAAATCAGTGTAACTACTCACTATACACTCGGTCATGGTGCGCAGGGTTGATAAGTGGCGAGAGAGGGTTCAAGGCATGTGCGAAAATAATAAGAAAACATCCGTCACGTTATCAATGTGATCAATTTCGTCAAAATGCACACCACCCGCACTGTAGTATCCAATAATCGAGGTCACCAAATACGAGACGTTTACGTTGCTGAAAACAATTTAGATTGAAAAAGTTATTCAAATTGCTTATTCGTCAAAACGAAAACAATATTGTATGTATAATCATTGTAATAGGTAGATGATTTTAGGCAGACGACGAAAATAAATCGTTCAAAACGAGTCTTAAAACGGGCTTATTAAGAATACCTTTTTCGTATGATAAAAACCGTGTTGATTTTTCTATCGCGATGTCATTGATTGATTACCATTATGTATGTATATGTGTGTTTCTTTTTTCTCATTTGTTGTGTCTGTCAACAAATTTTCTCTCAGAAAACGTGGCATCTAGTTGGTGTATTGGGGAGGTCAATGATTGAATTTCTCAACAGTTTTAATGTTATAAGTGATAAACTGACGAAAAACGGCACTAAAACACGACTCGCATGGTTAATCGTATACGCGCACAGGCGTGCACAGGATTTTTTTTGTAGGGCGTGCAGAATAGGTTTGGTAGGAGCAGTGGTTAAAGTGGAGGGGGACGCACTAGTCTTCAAACTTTTGATCAAACTTTAATGTGTGCCCCCCTTCAGTTTTTTCCTGTAACGCGTAATGGGACACGGGGATGCGCTCAAAAATTAACACGAATGATATACCTTCAACGGTCAATGGATGTAGTTCTTGATTCAAACGATTTTCATGGTGACCGATAAATGTGCCGTTATATATTACGGCCGATAATAATTATTGAAGGGTCATCACTTATCAGTTTAAAAAAATATTGTACGTTGTGTACGCGTTGTACACACACGACTCTCGCAATAAGATTTTAATCGACACAAAAAAAAAAAAAAACCAAAATCGAAAGCTAGTGCAATTTTTCGCCACGATCGCGCGTATTTTATAATTATATTTTACATCGCGAGCAAATATCCCCCGATCGCGCGACTCTCGGCACAACAATAATAATACTAAACTGCGACGTAATATTGACCGATTATTTTTTTCCCTTCTGTTTTTGTGTGTCTCGTTTCGTCATTCTATTCGCGGTCGTCGAAAATCGCGGGCGCGCGCGACAATTAACTACGTTATGTGTGATTTAGCAGCGTAATAACGTCCGTTCGGGTTAATGACGTAATAATAATAAAAATAATAATAATTGACATATTATTATAACACACTGTCGTACTGCGCGTACAACACGCGGTCGTAGTGCGTTGTTGCAGTCACTTTGAACAGACAGAAAGAGAGAAAGAAAAAAAAGAAGCGCGCCCACTCAGCCCGTTCCCTCGTCCCGCTGCCGCGGACATTTATCTCTAACATAATTGTGACAACACTCGACGACGAATCGGCGTCAATCGCGATTACCCGCACACCGTCGGGTGAAAACAATAAATTTATCTGCGCGTATATAATATAAACGGAGACGTTTAAGCCCGCGACGTCAGTTCGCCGGACGTGATCCACCGACTCCGTGAGTTCCGTCGTCGTCGTCGTCGTAAATCGAATTACGCGATTCGTCGATAATAATTCTATTTAAGATTTTCCGATCGCAAGTCCGCCGCCGCCGTTTATTCGATCGAAAATCTCGCGAAATAAATACGACGAAAAAGAAAAGAAAAAAAGAAAACATCGACAACGATGACTTCGGTTGAGAAGACCGTGAAACTGCAACGAGAGCTGGGCCTGTTTAGCGCGGTATGTCTCATCATAAACGTGACGTTGGGTGAGTGACGTTCGATTTCGTTTCGTTTTTTTCCCCACTGTATTGATAAAAAAAAAAAACCTTTTTTAATAGGTGCTTTTAAGAATGAAAAAATAAAAATAATCGAAAAAAATGTTCAGAGTACATCAAATACTATAAAAACAAACAAAAAACTTAAAATAGTGTTCAATTCACACAAAAAAGTATTTGAAAACTTTTGTTAAAGGTATTAGGTAATTTTTACGTATTTTTTACGATTTTTTACCTTTTACGGTCATAGGTGTGCGCACGTGGGAGCTCTTAAAGTTCAACTTTTGGGTCGGAAGCCTTTCATATTTCGTTACGAAATAAAATGCAACTTAATCGACGACGTGGTAATAATAATAATGTTAATTTTGTTTAGAAATTAATTTTAATCGAAATTATTTTTAATTTTGATTAAATTACCATAATTAGTTGATTTAGAATTATGTATATTTATTTTTTTAAATCGTCTATTGACATTGTGAAAAATGTTAATAATTATTATTCGATTCGTATCGCCCTAAATATTTGTTCAGAAATAGAGCATAATAATAAAAACACGAGTAGAAAAAATATACTCAACAGCACATTATATGTGTTTATTTCGTTGTCTCGCCTATTTTTATACATAATTTTATTTCGACAGTATCGTGCGAAAATTTAGTGTCCTACGCCGAGTAAGGCGGACGAACGATTTTGAGGTCGTTTTATTTTATTTTTGAATTATCAACGTAATATCATACTCACTCTGATCGAGGAGATCTGCAGGTACCGTCGACACTCGAGTCCAAACGGCTCGCGTGCGCAACACGGCGAAAACATCATCAACGCGTACCGTTGTAATTGTTTTTCTTTTGTGCGCAGGATCGGGGATTTTCGTCTCGGCGGGCAGCGCGTTGCACAACACTGGATCGGTGGGCATGTGCCTCGTCACCTGGACGGCATGCGGATTGCTGTCGCTTCTAGGTAAATCAGGACGTATTATTATTATAATTATTATTACAATGTTATTAGTGTTATTACATTTACCCGGCACGCGCCGCCGCCATGCGAAACACGGACACGAACGGTTTTTTATTCCGTTTTCGTTTGTTCCCTTCGCGGTGAAATCGAAACGTGTCGGAAAAATAAAACAATAAAAACGTTTCCCGTCGACCAGCGAGAAGAATCGTCGCGTAATCCTGTATGACATCCCGCAGGAGCTCTGTCGTACGCTGAACTCGGCGCGCTGGTCACCAAGTCCGGTGGCCAGTTCAGTTACTACCAGGAGGCGTTCGCCGACTTGCACTCGTTCTGGGGCGCGCTGCCCAGTTTCATATACTCGTTCGTGACCATCATGTACATCCGCCCGGCCATGGTGTCGGTCATCGTGCTGACGTTCGCCGAGTACTCGATCCGACCGTTGAGCCTGTGGACGTCCATGTCGCCGAAGACCGAGTACATGCTGACGACCGTGGTCAGCGTCGTGGCGCTGTGTAAGTGTTGAGTCGTTTTATTTTTTACGATAAATTCGTCGCCGTCGATGACGATAATGGACCCGAAACGGCGCGGCGGCCGAAGAGAATCGCGACGGTAAGGGATACAGGGGAGGGGGGGAAAGGCCGAGCGAGGTTCAATTTATATGGCCCGTTGCTTAAAATGTCACGTGTATTTATAATTTTATTCACGTGAATTTATATGATCACGTGAACACGTGAATTTATATAATAAATATACGATTCAGATACGTGTTCACGTGATTAAATTTCGTTAATTCACGTGATCTCGGTATACGCGGACACGTACAAAAACGAGACCCCTAGTTTTAACCGACTGAAACGTCATAGACTTCCGAAACGGCGAAACAGAGCCGGTCTGTACGATCTGAAAGAATAAAGAATATAAAGAAGTCTATATTTATCAGCTACAATGAAATGCAAAAAAACCACTAAGGCCGCCGCGGCATTGAATAATACGTGAGATATTGTTCAGCGTGATCTTTAAACGCTTACGAGTTTCTAAACCAAATTCGCGAACTGGGCGAAACGTATGCAGATTCGCAATCAGCATTTAAAAATTCCATCATTTTTTTTTTAAAAATACCGTAACACATGTATACCGAAAAAGTTTACCCCGCTGGCAGATCGACAATTCGAAACGTTTCCTAAAAAGCGGTTGGAATAATATGTTTGTAACGTAACGCGACACTTTTGTTCGCTGCAGCGGGTCGGAATCGTTAAATTTTTTCACACGTCGTCGGACACCGGGAGTTTAAATATTAGACGTCGGTTAAGCTTTATACTCGTTTGATTCTTTATTATTGTTTTTGTCCGCGCAGGCACGTTGACTTTTATCAACTACACCAGCATGAAGTGCTTCGTCAAAATCCAAAACGTGTTCACCGTGTGCAAAGTCGTCGTCTGTTTGGTCATCATCGTCGGCGGACTGTACCAAATCTACCTGGGTAAGCTGTAATACAGACGCGCACAAATTAATATCTATCACACATTTTTCGGTGTAAAAGTATGTATTTTTCAATCGAATCACAAACACGTCGGCCATGACCGTGACCCCGGATTTTATTCGAAACGCGTTAAACGTTTAAAGAGACTTGAATCGACGGGTCACGGAAAATCCGTCTCGTCCTGGCAGCGTCAGTACCCATTGGTATACTCGTATGTATGTCACTGATTGTACTGCAGGGCGATTGTCAGGTCATGCACTAGATCAGACGCGCCCGTGAAAATGTAAAATTATGATTTAAAAAATCTATTTCAAATACGAATTTTATAAATCGAGGATGTGAAAAAAATCGTATCTTCAAACGCGCGCTCAACATTTATTTATACGAGTCACAAATCTGACCCGAGAGTGATAACAACGAGTGGTTTTCTTTGCAGGAAAAACCGACACTTTGATGACCGGTTTCAAAGGCACGACTCATTCGATGAACGACCTGTCGATGGCTTTCTACAGCGGACTCTTCGCGTACGACGGATGGTAAGTGACGTTTTTCGTTTTTGTTGTCAACCGATTAGAGTATAATACAGAGTGTCGTGTTAGAGAACACGTCGCCCGGGGTCATCGGCACATTAGAGCTCGACGATCGCGGTTAAACACTAATCAGCCAATTTCGGACGGTCGGCGTACTTACACCGCGATTGAGATTCCGCGCGTCTTTATTTTTATTGTTGACCGTGTTTATGTAAAAAATTATTATTTTATAATAAGCTAGAAAATTTAGTATAAAGACTTACTTATTATAAGACACGTGATATTAAACGCGCGAATTTTCCAGGGCGGCTTCGACGATGGTCTCCGAAGAAATTAAAAGGCCTCACATGTACGTGGTTATTATATTATCAATACATACATATAAATATGTGTGTATTATTATATATATTCGGAACACTCTGAGCGACGTTTAAAATACGTGACCGTTGTTTTACAGAAACATACCGCTCAGCATTCTCTTGTCGGTGCCTCTCGTCACAATCATCTACGTGTTGATGAACGTGTCGTATCTGACCGTCTTGTCCGTTCCGGAAATGATTGCCGTTCCCGCCGTGGCCGTGGTAAGTAAGCCCACGGCGAACTTTTCGTTTCACATTCCGAACGGAACGATGTGTGCGGCGCCTAGTGAGGCGTTGGGGGTTTTATATTACGACGTGTTTTTTTTTTCGTCCGAATCATCACGTTTTCGACTGTAGACGGCGGCAATGGTCGTCCTGTTCTTGCACTTCGGGGCGGGTTTCCGGTAGCATACGTCGTCTAGTCCAGCGCTCACCAACCTTTTGGACCTCGCGGACCACTAAATCCATTCTCTAAATTCTACCTACACAGCAACATAATATAATACTTTGTCACATAGTGATTACACGACACGGGCTCGCTGTGTAAATAAAAAAGATTAATAAATAATATTACAAATAACGTTCAAATTTTTCTGCGGGCGGTGGTCGGTGATCGATTACAAAATTCCGTCTGCAGTTTTTCCGAAAACTGAAAAAAAACCGCCCAAACTCCAGTATTTTGTCCTTTTAATTTTTGGCGGCTGGTGGTTTTTTTTTCCAGGAATTCGCCACTCGAGCGCTCGGAGGCTTCACTCTCATCATCCCGATCGGCGTGGCCGTGGCGACATTCGGTTGCGCGCTGTGCACCCAGTTCGAAACGTCCAGGTAGGTTTCGTTCCACGACGGTTCATTGCGTCACAATAGTATTATAAATAACACGTTATTTCGTTTTCGTTTAGGCTGTGTTACGCCGCGAGCAGAGAGGGTCAAATGTTGGAAGTGTTCTCGTACGTGAGCGTCGAACGGCTGACACCCGCGCCGGCGGTCGTTTTACAGGTCAGACGCGCCAACGTTATCGCGAGGGAGCACGGAGGGGGGGAGGTCTCGGCTCTCGGCCAATCCGAACGGAATCGTCAAGGGAAAATTATTATTCGTTTCCGGCAAAAATCTGATATTCGCTCGTGTCTAAATTAAACAAAAAATAAAATAAAATATAGGTTCGATTTTCGTTTCGGCCGAATACGATTCTATCGGATTAATATACATACGTATAGTCTGAGAACCGTTTGAAATGACAAGAGATAAAGATAAATCAACTATGTCGTCATAATTATTATTTCGACGATTTCATGGCGAAAAAGCCATTATTTCGGGACGGCCGTTTGTTGTACTGCTGATAGATCATCTGGTTTTTTCTTCGCAGGGCGTAGTCACTCTGATCTGTTTGCTGTGCGGAAACATCGAAACTCTCATAGACTTCACCAGCTTCTTGGTCTGGATATTCTACGGTATCACCATGGTGGCGTTGTTGGTGTTGCGTTACACTAAGAAAGACGTCAAACGACCGTTCAAAGTGAGCACATTTCATTAGATTTTCGTAATAACGGTTATAACAAGTCTACCTTCTGCGCGCCAGTGTTTGCGCGTAATGTTTCGAAGAAAAAAAAAACAACGCTTCGATCGATCGTCAACTCGACGGCGGTGCGTAATAAAGTAACCCGAATTAAGCTGCGAAATTTCAAACGCAGCTCCGACCGTCTATAGTCGAACCACGAGTTAAAAATTATAATAATTATCGTACAGGTACCGATCGTGATTCCGATTTTCGTGCTCATCGTGTCCATGGTGCTGTTCGTCATGCCGATCGTTCAAAATCCCAAACCGCAGTTCCTGATAGCCCTGGCGTTGATCATCTCGGCGTTCGCGGTGTACGTTCCGTTCGTGTACCAAAAGAAGAGGTTGTCCATAGTGGGTACGTATTTTTGTGACAGGGGTAATCTACTTAGACATAATAATATAATGACCATCGATAATCCGGCAGATACGTTCACCGGGTTCGTCATAAAAATGATGGGAGTGTTGCCGCCGGAAGAGGACAAGCCGGACAGGGAAACGTGCGAGAAACAGGTGGTCGGCTTCTAGCGTTTTCCGGAGCACTGCACAGCGCGCTCGCCGTTCGCGCGCGTCAAGTCGTTCGTCCTCGGCCGCCGGACAAGCGCGGTCGGCCCGTCCACGCGTCGAAAACATCGACATCAACAACGCATTAAATTTTTTATAAAATACTAAAATCACGGCACGACCGCAATGGCAATATTACCTATATCGAGGCCGAAAAGCGTTTCATCCCCTCTCGTCCTTCCCGCAAACTACGACCCCGGGGAACGCGTCAAAACCGTCCGTTAATCTAACCTAACCTATCGCTATACTGCCGCGGGCCCGATTTGTTTGTACATATAATATCATATTATAATTATGCATACGTGTAAATATTAATATTAAGTCTTATTATTATAAATAGCGTTGTGTCTTGTGACTGTGCATGTGTGGCGGCGGGTCGTCGACACAAATCACAACGCGTTGTTTGTATTTTTAAATATGTATAAATAGTTGATTTTATTAAAAAAAAAAAAATCAAAATCAACGAAACAGTTGATACAAACAAACAAATGTGACTTTTCAAAATGACGTACGGATATATATACGATATATATATGACAACCCGTGGCATATTTTGAGAGTGTCTCAGTGTCTTTCCGAACGAAAAGAAAAAAATGCCCCAATACATTATATTATACTCATTATAATATTATCATTGTTCGATTCAAATATTTATAGCTAAACTGCAAAAGTGAAATATTTATTTTATTTTATTACGAGTAGATTCGACGACGCTCAGATCTTTTTATTATAAATTTACCAAAGTTTAAAAACCATAGAGTTTACAATAAATAACGTTAATATGAGAAGGTGATTTAAAAGATAAATGTTAGTATTCTGTATTAAAATATAACCTTCGACTACTTGTCTCAACTATATACGTATATATTATACCACATGTATCAGAGTTTCGAATGTAAAATAACTCGTCAAGTCCTAACAAAACGATTCGAAAACAGTTTTTTTCGATAAATAATCCGGTTTTTGAGGTTCATACGAAATTACGAGTTGGTTGTCGCCCAACCCCCGAATAATCATCCAAAATACGCCACTGATGACACAAGTATATAGTCGTTCACGCATCACGCACAAATCGAACTGGCGGCGGTAACGGTCACCGATGAAATATATCAATTACGAGACGAACATTTAGAAAAATGTACGGACGATTTTAATAACGGATGCAAACTTGCAAACGAATAAAAACGCCGTGAAACGCGATAAAAAAAAAAAATGGGGAAAAAATAAATAAAAACGTGAATTACTGGTTTCGAAATCGAATTCGGTGGCAAATCGTTCAGACATTGTGCCGAACGTGACGAGTCGAAATCACAAAGCGTTTTCACACGAATATTCAATAAGAATTATTATTATTATTATTATTATTATTATTATCGTTCAGACGTTTTAATCGTGCGGTCGGCAGATACACTCGTCGCGATCGCGTAAAATTCATCGCAACAACCGATTAAACGTAACGGACCGTTCGGTGCACTCGTCGTGCCACAC
Source organism: Drepanosiphum platanoidis (assembly GCA_948098885.1). Lineage (NCBI taxonomy): Eukaryota > Metazoa > Arthropoda > Insecta > Hemiptera > Aphididae > Drepanosiphum > Drepanosiphum platanoidis. The sequence continues at coordinate 19,983,946 of OX402534.1, forward strand.
TCAGACATGTGTGCCAACCACGTGACGCGGTCCGATCAGCAGGGTAAACAATCGTGGTCATAAAGTGTACGCGGCGTTTACGGAGAGAGCTTGAGATAATTTTCAAGTGATCGTCGAGTACCGGACGCCGCCGCCGCCGCATAGAACATCCGAAAGTAGAAAGATAAGCATTATCTAACGCACGGTGGGGCTGAACCCGCGTACTAGGGTTGGTCATCTTTTTTAAACGAATGGGTTGGCGAGTAGTCTACGAGCAAGTGAGCAATAAATTTTAATTTGGATTGGACGGATAGGCGACGAGTGTAGGTGGATTTAGTCAAGTTTTAAGGTGATTTTTAAGCAAAGCCAACGCATAAACACAGATACGTTTATATAAAACCATATCAACGCATAAATAAACCAAAATAGAAAATAATTTAAAAAAAAAAATTATTATATATTATAATAAATAACGTTTAATGTATTACGAGTACTATATAATATTCGTAACTAATGATATAACTTCCTATCTAATAAGCAGTATAGTCGGTAGCCACTGGCCAATGACTGCGCGAAATATTATATTTTTTGGTATTTTAAACTATTCAGATTATTTTCGATTTTTATACTCGTATCTATCCGTTACGTAAACGTGAAATGGTATTTTTTTGTAACAGGTAATCTCCAAAAATACTCGTCCGATCGTCATGAGGTTTTTTTTTTTTATTAATGATAAAAAGTACTAGTATATCGCGAAGAAGGTTTCAAGCCTATTTTTAATTCTCTTGGTCAATTTAGCTATTTAAATTTTATATAAAAATAATCCCAATTACTTTGTCGCTGTTACTATAATGGCCCAACCGATTTTCTATAAAATGGATATGGTTGTCCAGAGAAGGTTTTAGAGATACTCGTATACTGAGATCTTGTCGATCTGGTCAACAGTTTTTTAGTTTATGTTATAAAAACATGCAACGAATGTTTAATTTATAAAAGAAAAAAAATATCTATTTGATTTTATACGAGTTTTCCAACAGACTTAACAGAAAGCTATAACATTCGTTTTCACGGGCGAAGACGGGTGTAATAATTTAGCTAGTATAAGTAATTAAACGTTTTTAAATGTACACTCACCTCTCGGGAACGTTTCGTCTCACGACGGATAACGGATCCAGGACAATATTCGTGCTAATGTAATCCTCACCGTTTGCTCTTCGTCGCGCTGCTATACTATTTGGCTGGAAACGTGATTTTAGATTTCGACGAGAACCTAACGATAACCAGGGTTCCGATACGGTCCGATGTGGACCGTGTGTGCGGGGCGATATTAACACGACACAAAAAGGTTCTAAACGTACACGGCGAACAGTAGAAGTGCAACGATGAGATTTAAACGCGCGCGCGTAATCGTTCGTATCGTAAGAAACGTCGCGGTTAACACGGCGCGCGAGAGCGAGAAACGTCGCGGCGAAAACGGACGATCGAGAGCGAGACCGACGTGCACGGCTAGACCGACCGCCGGCAGTAAACTGATCCGCGGGCCGAGCGGGTCGTCCGCCCGAGGTCTCGTTCAGGGCGAGTTGCGCGCGCATCCGGGCCGCCATTGGGCGGCGAGCGTTGAGCAGAAGTAGTCAGCGCGCGCATCCCTCCCGCGTTTGCTCACGTTTTCCCAAAACTCGATCGCGTACTTTGATACGAACGACTCATTAAATGAGCACAAATTTTGTGCACGATCGCGTACCTAATCCGTTTGTGCGCACGATAAGCGAGCACCTTGTTATGAAATTGTTATGCAAACAATTTACACGTACAAGGGTACAACGCCGTTCGAATGAATAGAATTTTAAATAATTGTTTTGAAAACTGTAATATACTCTCTCATAAAAATAGAAATAAAAAATATATCGAAAATAAAAGAATACGTTACTAATAATGCCGAGAGTATTTTGATGTGCGTGTAATGTAGTGTAGCAATCAATTTCGACCGTGGGTCATCGTCGGGTCGGCACAGTGCTTTTGTAATCTGACGATGTGAATAAATGGCCAACGATTAATAAGATAACGGTTTCCTTTAATTATTCTTTATGATATTAGAAATAAATAAAAAAAAAACAAATAATACGCAGTGTCGTATTTATAATATAATATGATATATTCTTTCTTTAGTTATTTACAATATAATAAAATATAATATAATAATAATAGTATAATTATATAATATATTTATATATTTATAGTATATTATATAATATAGTCACTATAAAAATAAAGGACAATCGCGTCAAAAAAAAAAAAAAAAACCTTTAAACAAAATACTTATATATTTAAAAAAAATGTGTACAAATCAGTCGTTTGAAAAAGAAAAAAAAGCGTGTAAAATAATATATCTCTCGTCTTCGTCATCAGGCACAATTAATATCATCGAGAGGGGGGGGAGGGGAGACAGGGAGGGATACGACGATGGGTAACTTTAAAAGAATAATATCAATCCTACGCGCGGCCGTACTATAATCTAAACGTGGCGCGGCGATTGTTCAAAGTTCAAACGTAACGAGGGGTGAGAGAGAGAGAGACTGTATCATCGCGTTACGTTTGAACTTTGAACGTCGTCGTTACGATTTGTACAGTACGATAACATTCTTTTCTACAATTGGGCGGGAAAAAAAAACAAAAGCACCGAGTTCAAATCCTCTTCTACATAGCGAGTATACACGCTGTATACACGTACACATTATTACGACGAGATAAAAAAAAAACAAAATAAAACTCTGTCCGTAACTCGCATTGACGTGTAATATATTATATATGAGTAAATATTATTACTATCGTAACCTATCCGTATTATATTGTACAATACTATAGTATCGATGTACGGGAAGGGGGGGGGGGGGGTGGAGGGGGGGGGCGAACGCGTTTTCGGAGATTTTAACGATTATGCCCGCGCGCGTATAGAGTTGATTAAGATCTCGCGAACGATACGCACAAAAATGTTTTCTTTAAAACGCGTCTCGGTAGATTATAGACGACGACGGGTACACTCGCGCGCGGGAGGACGTGAGAAAACGAAAAAAAAAAATCGAAACTACCGCCTTCACATGTAGTTCACGGGAGCGCCTCCTCCGGCAGCCAAGTCGTTGTTTTTGGGTTCTCCGCCGCCGCCGGGCGCCCATCGTCTCTGGTGGTGATCGACCGCGATCGTCGGGCCGCCGCCGTTGTCGTAGTGAAACTGACGGTGGTGGTTGTGATGACGGACGGTCGCGACCGGACGTTGACCGGAATTGACGTGCCCGGGCGACCCGCTGCCGACGCTGTAACAAGACGACGTCCGGTCCAGCGACGTGGGACTGACGCTGTACGCCGTGCCCGGCGGTGCCGCATGTTTGCCCCGCTTGATCGAGTGCGTGTAGTCCCGGGTGCCGCGACGTCGCAACGTAAAGTCCCTCTCGCCGGTCACCTGGTACTGTTTCTTCCACTGCACCCAACAGTGACGGTAGATCGGGTCCACCGGGCCCCAGTTCCGCGACGGTTTGATGGTGCTCAGGAATTTCTACGAAAACAAACGACGATACGTTGAAATAGTTGTAAAAAGTCGTCCGTTTTATCCCCTACCCGTTTTTCGACCAGGAGACACTATACATCATAATAGTTATCTATGTATGCCGAATTTCAGCCCGATCCGTCCAGCGGTTTCGACTAGGTGAATCAGTATGAATGAGGATTTTGAAATTGGTATTTAGTCGAACTTAGAGATAACATTTTTACTAATTTTTTAATACTAGTATTCTAAAATTACTTTTCATAGTTATGTAATTATGTTCTACAATAAGATAGTAACACAATACAACACGAGTAGCACTACTTTCCGAGTGGCGGAGAATGCTTTGGTTTTAAATATTATAAGAATCAAATGAAATTATAAATCAACCGATCGCGAACGTCCAAGGTTTAAATGAAAATTCATAGAATATCGATCGATGTCGTACCGTTTCGGTGGACGATAATAATGTTAAGTTTTATGTTATTATTCATTATTGCTTTAAATGTTAAGTTGTTTGACTCACCTGCGAAAAGTTGTAGTCCACCTGGGCGGATATCTGCCACACGGCAATGCCGATGATCAGCGACCACATGAACAAATAGACGATCCAGCCGATCACGTACAGCCACATGGAGTCGTGCGAGCTGTAGTCGGACTCGGTCAGCGGCATCACGAACAGGCTCCAAAACTCAAACGCCTGCAGAAATCCAGACGCTTTGTTAGTATAGTCGCCGTTAAATACGAGTTATTATTAAACAACTAATTTTCGATTAAATAGAATAGAAACATATTTTATAATATGTTAAATAAATATATAACCCCCGTTAATTCCAAAAATATACAGAAAAAAAATAATAGTCCAATTTATAAGTATTTTTAAAATAATATAGTACACATGACCTTAATCGTCCCGATATCCACTTTAATTCCATTTATTATATTATTATAATAATAAAGAGCTAACTCTTTACTGGAGCTAACTCCCGACCGACACGCTACCGAGGAGTAGAGGTCGATCGACCGCGTAAAGCTCTATTACATTAAATTACACAAACGGACGGCCGTTTCGTGAGAAATCGTTGACACTTAATATCACAACATATTTACGTATACGCACCATAAACAGAAGCGGCGTGCCCAACCATATAGATTTCCACAAAAAGCACAATTTGTAGCCGAGCACGAATTCAAAGTCGTTGGACAGCGACTCCAGTCCGTAGATCCACACGAAGCCGATCAACTCTAGCACCGTAGACGTGACTACCATCCGGCCGATAATGTACTCGTCCAGCAGATGGACGGCTTGGAGGTTCTCCTGTGAAAAATCCGCGCAAATTAGAGAATGCGTTTTTAACGATTAACTAAATGAATTTTTAACGATTCGAGAAGAGAAAGGGCTAACCTAACTTATAACCTAGGCCAGTTGGCGTATTGAACGATATACTTACAGGCAAAAGGCACAAGACGCCCACCAGGAAACCAATGAAGCACACGGTGCACGTCAAAATCCACCACTTCCATTTCTCCTTGGTCTCCACGGACAGTCCCACGACCGCGGTGTACGTGGCCGCGATCTAGAAAACGAAAAAAAACAAACAATCTTACAACCGACAGCGAGATAAACTTTTTTTTTAAGACGTAAATATGACTTAATTCATATCGTTTTAATAATTTTTCATAAAATTATCGATTATTTAAAAGAAAAGGGCGTTCTCGGCTTATAACAATATAGTTTTAAATTTAACGGTTAATAAATTGTAGTTCCTCAAAGGAGGTTAGGATCCGAATGCACGCCGACGTCTTTTAGTAAACATTATTATTATTATATCGATAAATTTTTATTCGAGAAAAACGTATGCACTAAAAAAAAAAAAAAAAAATCGATTGATACGGATTTATTGGCTACGCGGATATAAAATAGTATTTCACGGTAAAATAGCTCACCAGACTCAGGAATCCGGAGAAAAACACTAGCGCGTACACCAACGTGGCCCACAGGTCGGACAGAATGCCCTTGGCCGTCAGCTCGTACACGAACTTCAAGAACCAGACCTCGGACAGGGCAGACGAGGAGGACACGATCTCGCCGGACTGTTGCAGGTCGTAGATCCACATCGTGGCTATCGCGACGCCGCTCGCGCCGATGATCACGCTGACCACGGTGAGCATGACGGAAGTCCTGCGAAAAGTTACAATTTTACCACCGTTGTTCGCGCGCATGTCACAAACATCATACGCCTGCATGTAAAATACAACATCGACTCACCAAAAAGGATTAGACTTCGAGTACAGACGGCCCGCACAGGTCGTGATGTTTCCGAATCCCAAATGGGTGGTGAAGAAAAACTGAACCACGGCATGGTACCATATCTGAAACGACGAAATACATCAATTGATTAACGAATACATAAACATCGAGGCAGCATTTTCGGAGCATCCGAGTCGAGTGCTCTAAACACACACCGGGGGGTAATCGAAAATAGTATGCTTTAGTCGAGTTCCGGATTATTGTGTAGCCATTGCACTGGTTGGTTTTGTTTGTTTTAAATTTAAGGCAGCCATAATTAAATTATTATTTTATCGAGTTGGTCGGCACAGAACAATTTCTAATCGACGATGTTATTCGATTTCGTAAAATTTATGTTTTATACATTTTTACCGACAAAAAAGTGATTTTTTTTTAATCGTCGTTTACAACATTATATTATATAGTATGTAGGTATTTTAATATTTGATTTGATTTTTTTAGTTTGTATTCGAATTTATATTATCCTATTATGTAAAATTCCAATGAATAATATTTTCATTATCTCGGTTAAAATGAGAAGGAAAATGTAAACGTAGTGTAGTAGGTACTCTAGAAGTATAAAAGTGTAGTGTAATGTATAATTGTAGTCGAAAGAAAACACTGGCAAATTTGATTCGTAGAAAAAAAAATGAATTAAAATTATAATACACTTACGTCTAATTTCCACAAAGTCTCCCACCGAATGTCCAACAGTATTTCCAGTCCTCGTTGGTTCGCGTTCAGTCCTTTGGCCAACAAAACGGCAATGGTCACGAACGTGGCGGGCACGACTAGCAACGCGGCCGTTCTGTAGGATTTGCTGTTTTTGATGAGGCTGAAAACGACAAATCGGTCGATTAAACATCGTTAAATGTACACGCGCTTAAAATACGACTGTCAATAAACGTATCAGACGTCGCATCAAACAAATTCAGACACGAATCGGATATCAGCCGCTTCTTATAGTTCCTGACCAACGTTCGACGAGAAACAGTCGAAAATAAGGTTATACTACTTCTCACTCACAAGCGTGTTGTTCGAGGACGTTTTTTGAATACGCAGTTACGAAAATGTTTTACCGCGTGTCAATTTATTTAGCCCATAATTAAGTAAATATAAATATTAACCGCGAGACAACTATAGTTTTTTGTCAAACCGCAACAATGCGTTGATATTAGAAGGTTTTCAAAATCAGGAAAGTTTTTCTTACGAGACGTTCACTGGAAGACCACGAGTAAAACACAAACACGATATGCGTATTTGTTGTTGGCAACTAACCTAACTGTGCTCCTTTATCAACAGCTGTACTAAGTACAGTGTACTTGTGTCCGAAAAAATAATCGAAACCCAACCTCCGAAAACATCCTGAAATTATTTTATTTTTATTTTACCAAGAATTAGCAATCAAAATATAAAAATATATATTTATGAATATTAAAACTTTAAAAAATAAATCGCGCCACGTCACGAAATGGAATAAATAAAAAAATTCATTACTACGCGCGTGTGTAGATGTGTCGAACGGAATCATCAGATTTTTTTCGGTCAAAAGACTGAAAAAAAATCGTCTAAAAATGCGAATAATTCCTCTTCCCCCCGAAAAAACTCATCGTCGGAAACACAACGTATAGTGCGCTGCTCTATACAAAAATAAAGAAACATAATATTTTTTATACGCCTTGGAACGCGTTTTCGACGTGTCTAGAATTCCGGAAATATAACGATATGCAAACACATCGAGACCCGCTAATTACGTTATTATAACACGCGCACGTGTCGTTTAGGAATTTAAACGCGGCGAACCGCGAGTAATATCTACGGTAATAATCGTAACGAAACGTACACACTAAGTACGTGCAGCAGTGTTCGGCGCAACGTTTTCCGCTGACTGTACCCTTGACCGATAAAGAATAAAATAAACGTACGAATTTTAACCAATAGTTTCGCCCAAATACACTTTTTGCGGGCTACGTTTATAAAAAACATTGTCATCAACAATGTTTCAAGTGCGATACTATAGGGTACAATTGATTTTTTTGTTCAATTCAAATTGTAGAATTAGAAATATTCATATTATATTTTAAATTACATTTTTTAAAGTTTTTTTTTGCCTATTTGAGAACATTTCGGACAATAGGGTTAACTGCAGATGATTACAGGCAATATATTTGGCTTCTGTGTCGTGTCTTTTAAAATATTTTGTAAATTGCGAGCGAAAACAATGGCATTTTTTTCCGAAAATAAGTATTGGGTATTAATTTTTATTTTTTTTCATTATTAAATCGAATGTAGAGATGTGAAAAAAAAGTCTAATAAGTTTTCACGTATCCGTCGTACAGTATTTTCTTACGAACCGTGATTTCGTCGAGTTTTGACAAGCAGTTTCGTACTGCCATTTCTGCCGTTAAATCAGACATAAAATAATACGCACCTTATCGCGACCACGATCCAGATGAGTAATATCAGCAAAACGTCCATGGCGATCCACTGCCAACTCAAGTGCGGGGGTTTGGTGAACGTCTGCTGAAGACAGTCTTCGGCGCTGTTGAAGCGATGCGGCACGGCTCCCTGCTGCGAGTACACACGCAATCTCGTTATTAATATACTTGACGATCGAAATTTTGAACGCCGAAAATTTTTTATGAGAACAATAAATTACAATAGTTATTCGGGATTTCGTCGTTTCGATAAAATAATTCCTCCCAGAAACTCAAGAGGACCAACCACAGGCGAGTTATGAAGAAGATATTTCTTTATATTCTCTTTGTGTGAATTTTAAACTTAAATACGTCGAAACAATATTAAATTAAATTGATTAATAAAAAAAAAAAATTATAAAAAACGTATAATCAAAGCCTAGAATTTTCAATTTTCTTTACAACACATACTATTTTTGTAGTTAGTATAGTCGGTGACGTATTTGAGGGGATAAAAGTTGATCTCACCTCTTATAAAAAGTGGTTTAAATTAAGTCATATAGACAGGATGTAAACGTTCTTTTCCAATTTCGCGATTTTTCCTTTCGTCGATTTACCAAAAATATACAGATAAACCATAATGGAAAAATAATTCTACCGTATTTAATACGATTGGATACAAAACGTATGCAAACGTATAATACTAGTAATAACGTATAAAAACGAAAATGGAAAAATGATCTAATGCGTTTTCTCAAATTACTTCACAGTACACGCTTCACTTTTTTACAGAGTGTGTCGTCGAAATTTTACGTCCTGCCGGATAATAATACGTAATGTTTTGCGCGGAGACAGTCGTAATATACTGAGTGCGGTATGCTTACGAAAAAGTTGATGGAATTGCTGCACTCCGGAAACGGAATGCTCCCGATGATGCTGCGTGAACCGTAGAACAACGATAACGCCATGATTATCGGGTAGTACGCGGCCAGCAGCACGGAAGCCAGGACCTTGACGAAGCCGACGCCTGGATAATATAGAAAAAAAAAAACAACGAACGCGTTTAAAAAGAAGTTCGATAAATAGACACGTCTGTGGCGACGGAAACAAATACCGACCTTTGAGCAACGGCACTGCTCTCCATAACTTAGTAGTGCCTTGTTGACAGAACTGACCGAGCGTTATCTCCAAGAATAACAATGGCACTCCGAATACTATGGCTACTGTGAGGTATGACACCAGAAACGTACCTGTACGGACAAACGAACGGTTATAAATTATTACTTATAATGTTTGCGGTTTAAAATATTTAACGAAATAGTGTGTTATAAGTGTGTAACTGAGTATTGTTTATTGCAAAAATAAAACTATTATTATTTAATTAGAAATAATCACTTTCAGCTAGGCCGCTAAAAAATCAAATAGACGATTATACCGTGAATTTATTTTCCCGTCGATTTTAAAGATAATCGCTATCGTTTTCAACGACCGCGTTTAACGTTAATAAGAACAGTTATTTTACTATTAAACGTAAGTTAAAAAAAAAAAAATTAACGGTCAAAGAAAAACATTAAAGAACGGGTTAAAACAATTAACCTTTAGGTAATGAAACTAATTTTTTAAATGTTACAACAAATTGATAAATTAAAAAACTTTACAAAATCAATTAGAACAGTTTTTTTTTTTTTACACTAAAATAGTTCATTTTTTTCAAACGTTTCGAATATTTTTTCATTGTATAAACATAATAATCATCTGACCCCCCCCCCCCCGAAAAATCGACTGAGAAATAGAATTATAATTTTTAATTCCACGGCACTCCGGATTCAACGAAAATGTCGTTTATTATCGTTATTATTTTACAGTAAATTTTATACAATATTATAATATTTACACGAAAAATGTATTTTCTATTATTATTGAAGCGCACATAAATCTGATCGAACTCTAATATAACATACTATTATCTCGCGAAATATTATCCTCTCGTTGAACATTTCTCGAAGCGCCTCGTCTGCTCGAGCGTAATGTTTCCGAACATTTTTCATTATTACGGCGACGGCATTTATTGTTTATTGATCAGCGCGCGCAATTAGTTACGCACTGTCGGATGATAATACAATACGGCTATTATTATTAGTTATTACCATTATTATTTTTATTATTACTGTTATTACGGCGCAATCGTCTTGTCCGTCGTAAGAGCTTGCACCGGGAGAGTACGAGCGACGATGAAAAATTAAAGAAAGAAAAAAAACCCCCATCGTTATTATAATTATTATACAACAATAATATTCGCAAAGACTGCCTACTTTTAGTATATACCACTCGCTATCGTTTCGCAACACCACCACGCACTACCACGCTATAAATGTACATTTATTCAGATAATACTTCCATATACGCGACGCATCTCTCTTCTCGAACGGGACGACTACGACGACGGACGGCGAGGATTTATTGACGAAACGCATTATTACGTATGATTATTACAAACCCGCTTATAATATATTATAATATGTATGGTGGGTACGCGTTTTCTTTCGGCGTGATTACACGCAAGCACACGCGACGCAACGTTATGACGTGTCGTAAATTGTGGGCATTAAAACGCTATTGGTCGAGCCAACTACACAGGACGTGGCATAATCGTATACACAGCCGGACTTCGATAAATCGAGGGGGATGGAAATAAGTTCGACTTATGGGCTTTTAAATAATAATCATATTAAAATGTGAGTGACCGGATAGATGGAAATCATATACTAAAAATATCGTAAGAGCATAGATTAATGTACCATAGGTATATTTAATCTATGGTAAGAGGCACTTGAAAAAAAAGAAAATTATACGTAAAAATGTGAAACCAAAAACTTAAAAACGTATAATAGTGCGAGATAACGATATTTCAAAATCGAATGATGAGTCATCAGCGCTGACCTAATTCAAATTTTGTATCATGAAAACTATATATGTATAATGTATATATATATATACATGGCCAGAAGCTAAAAATAATGTGTTCTCCTACGTTTTCCTGGACTCGGGGGGTAATAATAATCGTTTTGAAGCCGCAAAACCTCAGAGCAACCTCATCAAAAAAACGACAGAATAATGCAATGGCTCGTTTTTTGCTCGAGTGCAGTTGTTTACGCGAAAACGCGAGATGGAAATTGAATAGGTACGCGTTGTCGTCGTCGAGTTTTAAAAACTGCTGCTGCAGCAACGTCGTCGTAATAAACACGTCTCAAGTGACAAGCGCGTCACGGGGGGGGGGGGGGGGGTACTCAACTTGGTGACGTCGAAGTCTACATGTTTAACACGAGTGTCACAATACATTTATAACATTTTCGGGTGGGTCTAGACTGTCTAGAGTACTCTAGAGTCTAGATTAAACAAGGACGAGAAATCATCGGGTAATAATAGCATCGCACAGTGAATGGCAATAACTTGGCGAGATTCTAATTAAATACTGTAATATCGAACGACAAAAGGTTCCTATTTGTTTTTGACAACTCGGAAACGCGTCTTTCGAAAGCCTATAAAGTATAATATATTAAATTTGTACTCGACGATACGGACACGCGAGGCTCGACTTCGAAGGTCTTGTATCATAATACGTTTAAAAACTGATTAATTGGTCGGTGTTTAAATCGTTTTAAGGACTACATCCTTAAATGTTTGACGAGTTTAATCAATCTCACGACGTAAAAAAAGAGTACCTATATAATAACATACAAATGAGTAAGATCGGGCGGTTTATTTTAATTTTAATATTGTCACAGTTGATTCTATAGATTTTGGCGCCACTACAATATTATATTGAGTAATGTCATCGTACCTGTTGTACGCACGACACTGCGCGACATTAGAATAACGCTTTTACAGTTTAGCGTGTGACGAGATAAAGAGAACACATGTGCGCGACACAGGCGTCTAATAATATTGTAACAGTATAATGGTAATAATAATGATACTAATAATAATAATATGGTAATTTGTCGTTTTATGGTAATATAATTACGCGCGTTTCGCGTACACACCACGTGCGAGCGTACCTACTCGAATAATACGCGTTCCGAGGCGTGTGCGCGGTGAGTGTACCTGTAGTATTATAATGAAGAGAATAATATTATTTTCATGGTCTCTGTCGATCGACGGCCGTCGTTATACGGCGTGTGTCTATACGTGACACGAACTAAAATACGAGATATTAGTGGTCCGTCCGATCAGATCATACGTAAAAATTAATTTCATCGATATTCATTTGACTTTCTTTTTTTTTTTAAACGAAAGTTTAGTCAGTTAGAGCTTTTTTTCCTAAGCTTTCAATATGAAATACTAATTCGCAAAACTACACTTCCAATAGACTCCCAAAACAGATCGGAACAGAGTTTAAAAACGATTTTAAAACGACAAAGAATCGTTTTAACATCGCGTATATAGGCGTAAATTAAATAAATAACATTTATCGTTAAAACCGAAACTAAATAGTTATATATAATTTATGATATTTCATAACATAACGCGTGATCGGCAATATTCATAATATAATAGTCTACGTGGAAATAAAAATCGTTGGGAGAAGGCTCGAGAACTATATCCGACGGAGTCAAAAGCCTCGATATTGGCCTGCGTCGTCTGCCTTATGTTTAATAATGTTTAAAGACGAATATTCTGGCGACAATACGAACAAAAAGTCGATAAAAATGATAGTGACAGTCTTATACCACTACGAGACGTTTAATATATTCAATAAAATGTTAACGTTTCGAGTACAGAGTATATAGAGTTGTACTTACCGCCGCCGTACAAGAACACCATCCGAGGCAGTCGTATGATATTGGCCAGACTGACCGTCAGCGAGATAGTCATCAGCAGCGTGCCGAAACTCTGCAGACATTTTGATTTGCAGCAATAGATCTGTAACGAGACGAAAACGGGATGTTAAAACCGATTTTTCGAGGAAACGAAATATGTAATATAACGTAATATAATAATACGATACGAATCGCACACATGCGCGCGCGCGCACGACTAAACTCTCGAGTGCGTTGTAAATAACGTATGTATGTGTACGATCACACGCGCACAGCAGCATTCGAACGAATAACATTTTACACCAGCACCCAGGAGTACGAATATTCGCGGTTCCAATTCCTTCGAAAGCGCCGCGAAAATTTTCCCTTTTTACGTAATCACAGAAACATCGAAAACAATAAAATAATTAACGACGACGTTTTAATCTTTAATAGCATACGCGCGTCGCGCCGTCGAATAATCGTTCTCACGCGTTTATAGAGTTTTCTAAATCCATTTGTTGTACGTATAAACTATACTTTGAAGAGTATTTAAAACACACTATACTGTCCGCGAGCACTGACTTGAAAAACGTATTTGAATATTTTTCAAAAATATTTTAGTCCGTTTTGTTTTTTAGACGAACGCGCGCGTATTAAGAGTTGAGTTTTTTCCCGTTTTACCCCGCATATTATACAAAACAGTGGAAACATGTTTTACTTTGAGAAAGAAGCATTTCGAGAATATACTTTCGAGACGAAAACGTTCGAAAAAGTATTCCGAGTACTGAAATGAAAAAAAAAAATAATAATAAAGAATTAATATCGGTATTCAATATCGAAAAGAAGTATTTCACTAATACTTCTTTTCGAATACTACTAACAACGCAGGGTGTGAATCTAAACGTTTCGTGTCGTGCGACAACACGATTCGAGCGATTCGTATGGATACGGATTACGCGATTATAATATTATCGTTTTGCCCGAGTATATAGTAATAGTAATTATTTATTTATATAGATGATTTATTATATACTAAACGTTGTAGGTGTGTCTGAAAATATTGAACGGAACGCTTCTACGTGAGAGGAAGAACGTCATCATAGATACGGCCGATGGACATTTTCGCGACACGACGTACGCGGCAACACGTCACACGCGCTTCGCGCTCATGAAACGGATGACGAAAAAGAACGAAAACAAACCAGCCACTCTCGATTGCGACGATGTTATAATATAGATAAACACCACTCCGCCGCAGACTAATTACCGGCGCGTCGTTTGAAAAATCGAGTACGAAATTAAATTAAGCAAACGAAACGATAATATCCAAAAAAAAAAAAAACCGCAGCGGCCGCAAACTGGCGGTCTGGTGCACGGTTATGGAAATTATTACACGCGCACACTTGGTCGCGGCCGAACTACTAAAACAATGCTTTCGCGCGCGTGCGTCTATGGGTACAGTCTTGAACAGCCGTCATCGATACGCACGTTATATTGTTGTGCATATACAGAGTGTTCGTCGTCGTCCCTTCGATAACCACCGAATTTACTAGGTCGACGTTTGTGACCACCGCTCGTGCTAAAAATCAGTTCTGTTTTCGACAATTTTACACTCGGTGTGCATTTGAAAATCGGCCTGAACGACAATCGCGTTATTTAGAAAAGAAAAGAAAAAAATGTAACACACATTTGAGGAAGATTTTACGGGGCGAATTTTAGTTCGAGGCGACGACGGCCGTGTATTACACTTTTCACGCGTGTATTTTCAAGTGAAATTTTATTTACGATAAAAAATAAATAATTTATCTATTAGTGTATGAATGCCGAGAGTATTTAATGCGTAATGTATGTACAACAACTACTAGTCTCGACAAGGTCTTTTCATTGTTAAATTCTATCAATTTATTTATTTACGACGATAGAGTAATATTATCCGTCGAACGAAATCGCGTCGAACACTTGGCACACGTTTTGCCGATGCCATCGTAGTGGCAGCAGCGACGGCGTTCGATTTTTTTTCTTTGCGATCTTTTTCCTTTGGACCGTTTTGTTTTTTACAGACGCGTTCGGCGAACGGGCAACGAACGCTGCGGCGCTCATCTATAAACGATCGAGCGCTGCACCGCGTTATTTTTGTTTCCCACGTCCATCAGGCCTCGTACAGCAACAATAATAAGTTATACGCTCGTGTGGCCGATTTTACACACACGCACAAAAGGTACGCGTAACCGACGGCGGCGTAATAGTTGCAGTAATAGTAGTAGGATTGAGATAAATCGTGCAAGCATTACTAATCGGTAACAACGCGAGACGACGCGTTTACGCGCAGAGACATCGCGCGTAAAATAAGTATAAAATTCGCGAGCGTAAAAAACGATAAAGGAACGCATAATATAATATATATATATATGTATAGGTATAAACTGATCCGAACCATCTCGGCGTGACTGTAGAAAAATCAGTAGGTACAGCTCACCATAAAAACGTACACTATGCTATAAAAGTTTTTTGGAGAAATTTTGGCGCCGGGATTTCAGCGTGCTAGCCGCTCTGTGGACGAGAAGTATGTGTATTACTATAGGCGGATATTGGGAAATGGACTTCAGCCCCCTTGGAATATTTTTGAGCACCTCATCGGAAGCTTCACAAGTTCCTTCACAATGCATCAGTTGGTCGAAGTTTAAAACTTGGACATTGAGTAAATAAGGTTAAGGTAAAAATGACTAGTCCCTGTATACGGATATGACCAAATATTATATACGCCTATGTGTGTAGTACACAGTCACGTCTACGTGTTTACAAACGCGAAGCGAATGAGCTGTATAACGATACGATATATTGTTCAAATGTTGAATTGCGCGCGAGTACAAAAAAAACGTCACACAGCTGCAACCTAGTGTGTATTGTAAACGTATACTGCAGTAGGAGCGTCACACGACAATAGTCGCATAGAGGCGAAGTGGCGCGCAAAGGCGTGTACGCACTGGTGGTGCTGCAGATGTATGCACATGCACATGTGAACTCTACGACAGTCCGGTGCAAGAAAAACGATCACGGCGGCAAAAGATTCAAACGAATTCGAAATGCGCCGAGCGAAGGCGAGAGATTCACTTCATAATAATCTATGGTCACCGAGCAATAAACGAATAACAATATTACTATAATAGTTAGCCCTTAAAATTTCGACCCTTTAATGCTTCATGATTCAGAATCTAAAATTACTCATATATTTGTGTTGTTATTAGTTTGTTTATTTTTTTTGAGAATCGCTGGACTAGACCATATAAAATTGTTTTAATAGTAAAAAGGAAAAAATAAACGAATTCGTAATAAATCTGACCTGTATACAAAATCTCAGCAGAGGAAATCGACGAGAACTGTTGGACAGTTCGTCAGACACGACAACACAACCTCCCGATCGAGTTGTTTGGATTTTTGTTTTAATCGACCACGATAAATAAAAAGAGGAACAAGAGTGAATTTTCTTAGTTATTATTTTCCAAAAAAACTTAATTGGCGTACATTATGTAAACGAGCGGAGGGAGGGGGTTAGGGGCAGTAAACGAACAAGGTTTATTCGGAGCGGCGAATACTCAATTGATATACCCGTGATAACCGCGGTAATAGCCGATAGGAGTTATGTGCAAATGTCTCAACCACATTTCGGGATTCCGATAAGGTCATCATCGTCAGTCATCACGCGACATTCACTCTCATCCGCGAAAGAGAGAAAGCCGCGGACGAACGAGACTCGTTTTATTTCTTTTCTTTTTTTTTATATATACATGCACACGCGCAAACCACCGATATCAAAAGTATTTGCCGCTTACATGGTGTTATTATGCACCGCGCGAAGAGTCATTCGAACCTACCGTTCGCCCGCGTCCGGTAATCGATCACAGAAACGGAAAGGAGAAAAAATACGATCGCGATTTATTATACAGGGTGTTGTTGCCTGCGGAGATGCAATTACGCTATCTATATTCAGTAACCGTTTTACATTATACATTATTATCGTCGGCTCACAGAATCGCGCGGATAATCGCATACAGAAAAACGCGTATTGTAACAACACGGTCAAGGTCGCGCGAGTTAACGATATTTTCTAACGCGGCTATAAAAGATGCCGATAGAGAGTGGGGAAAAAAAATTGATAGAATGTTTTTTTAAATCAATAATAATCGAGTGAAATTTATTTCGACTCGGCCGAGTTGAGAGTCGAGTAGAAACCCAAGGATTAATATTTAAACGCGGGGAATAAATTTACAATTTTATAGGTATGCAGTTTTAAACGTACGACGCTATAAAACATATTATATTTTTATAAAACTATTCTTAGTAATGGCTACAAGAAATCAGGAAATTGAAAACAGTTTTCCATTTCTTTCGTGTATCTATATACTCGTTTTATGGTTCTAGTGTGCCTCACCGCTCTGGTTTGATACCGTCCACAATAATACAATAATAATAACTCAATAACAATAATATATCGCGTAATAGGTGATGATTATTTATTTTTTATTAAATATTTTCGAAAAATATAATTAGGTCACAATGATATTATATTTAAACTATTAGTTATTAAATTATTATCATGATGGGTGGTGGGACGATAACAAACACTTGCAATAACCATTTTACAATGTTTATTATTCATAAAAAATAACTCGATTTAAATAGTAGTTCAATATCGGCAAAAACAAAACGATAGTTCGAAATTCGAGTCAACAACTATCAAATACAAGAAAGTTAAAATTAATTGAAATTCAAACTTAAACTTTATAATTCGTTTTTATGCGCGGAATATTGATAAACGTGTAGGTAATGCATTATAATAATACGCGTTATTAAATGTACGCGGCAGCGCGCTTTTCGATGCGAAGACGAGAAGAATGCACATCAAATTGCCCACGGGGTTGATACGATAATTATTATTATAATTTCGACATGGTTTTTCATCACACCTATTGAACGCGACGATCGTATAATTACACGCGTGCTCTCTACGTACAAAAAGTATTTTAAAAACCTGTTAGCGCGCGATTTTCTTTGCTAGGTCGGTTTCGATTTTAACGAACGCGTTTAGGGTAATAAAAATAAATTATTTAGGTACACGCGCGGCTGATGATATCGAGCGCACCGTGTTTCCTACATCATTTGTCCGCGCAGCCCAGATTAAATCGTTATTTTTTGTGCGGACCGACGAAATAACGACATAATGATGTAGCGTAATCTTTCAAGTTTAGTATGTATAATATACTCGTACGATTGTTAAATATACTCGCGCGGACGATTCAAGACCAAACGCGCGCCATTTATGACGGACGCGTTAATATAATATGCGTATTCTTCGTTCGAGAGCACGAAACAAACAACAACTACATTTTAACGACATAATAATGTAAAACAACAGTACTGCTATAAAAATCATAATAATAATAACAATAATCCTATATCTATATCATAAAGTGTGTCTTAATATTGTAACAGAAGGCACTAATACTTCCATACGATAATACCTATAACGAGATTAATGGGATAACGGATAAAATATACAAATCGGATTTCTGATATTTCGCAGGGGGACTGTGAATCCAGACCGAGACGACATTAAGTGTCGTGAACGACACGATATTAAAACTCACGAAAACAACATGATTGTGGAAGACGATAACACACGAGACTCGCTCAATCCTCCGCCATCCCTCGAGAATTACCCGAATTCGTAAAAATTGCCGGCCTTGTTCAATGTTTCTTTTGCGATTGATGGTTTCACGAAAGAACGAACAAATCTCGCAGACCCACTCGACAAAGCGATGAGGACGGCAAATAAACGATTCGAGAACCGCGAAATTCGAAAAACGCCATCGCACGATCGGGATTAATTATTCGATTGTGTTACGTTATGCTTTGTTACGCGACGACAACGTCTAGAAAACGACAAACCGTTAGAGAAACGACGTCGATCGCCACCGACGGAATAACATTAGTGAAAAAGTTTTCAATAAAAAAAAAAACGCTTCACGATTGGCCTACGGCTATCACTTACGTGCGCGCGCGCGCGCGTTCCTAGAAAATTGCGTTTTACAACGCACGTATTATTGTTATTATTTACAAAATACGCGCGCATCATCGCGAAGCGCATCTATGATGTAATGTGACGCGCGCGCGAAGTCATTCCGGCCAACGGTCAGAAAAGAAAGAAAAAACGAAACAGAAACCACTATATATTATATATGTACTTATGAAATATGTACGGGATGATTGTTTTTACGAAAGAAACACGACGCTCTATAGACACTCGGTCGCACTCGATTCGTGTCGAGTCGTCGCACACAAGAAAGAGTGAGTGAAATTTCGAAAAATAATGTTTACTATAGTACTATAAACAACGCGGCGATAATGTCATTGTCGTCAAACCTCGTGGCTAAGACGAAATATGCAAAGAATGTGGTATTATAGAAATCGGCCTAGCGATTCTCACCTTGATGACTGTTGACGATCGAGTCGCGAGCACGTAATAACACAACTGTAAACAGCCGACTCGTCTAAAACGACGAGTAAAATCGCGTTGTCGTCTCGACGCCGAAAAACGTGTCACGCTGGTATCCAAAAAATTCGTTTAGCTTTCGATTTTCGAATACTCGATTCATATCAATGTTCACCGAGAATATCGATCAAACAGTGATAAATATACCTAGTACCATTGATTTTATAATAAACTTTATTTAATATAAAATCAATTATATAATTGTTTATTATAAAATCAATGCTAATACGTAAGTATTTTTGAAGTAGCCAACATCAGCGCCGTTGACATCGTATTTAACGTGAAAATTATATTTTTTAATAACCGCGCACAAGGCCGTATTTAAGAGACGGAGGTGGGGGGATGTTTTGGAGTCGAACCTCCAAAACTTACACACAATTTACACATTGTATCGTATAGTAATAGTTGTTAACGTAATAAAACTCAATCAATTATAATGTTAACGATTTAAAAACATGATTAGGTACTAATTATAATAGTCGACAATCGTTTATTAGACATCATGTCCGGAGTAATTTTTAAATGTTCGGTCATAAATCCTAAGAATCCTAAGAATAAAATACTACTATAGGTACTATACCTGATATAGGTTTTATCGAGGGAAAAAGTCTGCAGAAAATCGTCACCGTCTACGACCTTGACTGCAGCCGTACACAATACTCGATTTTGAACAACACGCAAAACTTGTAAAAATTGAGAGTTCTGTTTGAAAACGATCGTCGCGCATTTATACATTATAATGAGAACATTTTTCAAACACTACATTTTCTTAATGACACTAAAATACTATATACAGAGAGGACATTTTTTTAACAATATTATAGTGCTTGAAAATTGAAAAAAAAAAATTAAAGTTGTTCAAATTATAACGGTAAAATAAATCGACGCCTACACTCTCGTGATCATAATATCATCATCGAACGATTGGACCAATACAATTTGCCTTGTAAAGCGTAACCAAGATGATTTTTCGTACATTAAAAAATTAACGTTCGGTTACTCATTAGGTATTGCACGGGCATTCGCGTTATCAAATATCGGATGGTTTTTTTCTGAAGTAGGCGTAGCCCGCTCTCACAAGTCGACAAAAAGTCCCGGGGAACACTTATTTTTACAATATCGCACATAATATTATTATAAACGTTTGCGTCCTACTTAATAAAAATAAATCCTACTAAATTTTTTTCCCAGTCAAACGCCGATTACAATATTACACGCGTGGAATAAAAACGCGGCGTGAATTCAAACGTACCTATACGTAAGTACATAGTACTGCAATATTCGCGGTGTGACTTTGCACAAAAACCATGACGTGCGCGCGTCGAGGTCCGAGTGACGTTCGTCATCAATTATTATTATTGCGTTATCACATGAATATTCTGGCCGGTGTTTTTTCAGCCTCGGGACCGCGTATCCGCCTTTTAATAACAGTAATTACGTACAATATTGGTGTGCCGACTGCGGCCAGTTCGGGATGCGCGCGTTTCCGGTGGATTAAAATTTAAAACGGACGACTACGAAGACGAGGAGCGGATCGACGGGATGTGCGATGAGCGACGTAAAAACGCTCGTTGTTATTATTATACGTATTACTGCAGTCGGCGACGTGAGGCCCGCGAAAAAACCACATCGTGACACGTGTATAGATGTGCGGACGGACTAGGACGAGGTGAGGTCCTCGCCTTGAGGATAAAAAACCCGATTAGGACGCGCATCTAAAATTTATTGTATTATTTTCAAATGGCGAAAATGCGCAGTTTCCGACACGATGCTGCGATGAATAGCGACGGTAAAAACGTCGTACGAAATGTCGCCGTCTGTATAGTTGAATTTCTTTCGGGAACTTGTGGTCTCTAAGAGCACGAAAGTTGAATCGTTAGGCAAATTTTTTCATTACGTAAAATCAAATGTAATTCTGTTAATTTTATAAAACGTTAATAATGTCCGTAAATTTCGACGTCGACGTATCTATAGCTAGGTACATACTTTCTTATCTTCGACATCATTCTCGATGATCAAACAACATGGACTTCAAACGCGAAAAGAAGGACACGTTTCGACGGCAAAATAAAAAAACGGTGGGGAAAAATCATCCGGAAATTCACGCAATATCGGAATTTTAACGCGAAAAAAGTGTACAGGACGAGCCGGGCGCGTGGAACCTATCGATATCTCACCCGAAACGATATACGCGAAACGAAATACCTACATCGTGAGTCGTGACAATACCGACGCGTATAATCGTAGGTTTAAATGTGATAAAAGATCGAGATCACGCGTCTACGACGACGTTAGGCGTTTTTTTTTTCATTGAGCGCGTGTAGCGGGGTTGCACTCTTCGATGTTTATTTCTTTACGCCTAATAACAATATGTATCTACATTCGCGTCGATAATACAATAAGTAAAATATGAAAAATTGTTACGACGACGTCACTTCAAAAATGTTTTACATGTGTTTTGGAATTTTTTTTCTTTTTTAGGTCGCTGCTACGTTATTATGATAAATTCACTACACTTTTAGGTCGTTATTATTTCTATACGGGAATACGTAGTCGTTGTAAGCGGCACGAGACGTAAGAAAAATTGAAACTTTTCATAGAAAATATAATAATTACAATTGTATAAAAACGCATTCGTTTACCGCCGTGGCATAGATAGGTTCCAGTGACGGTTCTCACAATCCGCAATCGTATTACAATCGTTTACAATCCGACGGTTCCGATATAATATGATACAATAAAACACAATAATAATAATGATAATGCGATAGCTATAATACAAATAATACGATTCGAGTACGATAGTATAGTTCAATACGTTTACTGTTGCATATTAAACGGTGTACAATAACGCGTATTATTATATGCACGCGTTTCTGCACTGGTTAATATTTTCACGCGAACATTTTTTATCACATATTTTTCGAGTAAATCGTTATATTATATTATAACCAAGGCTACGGTGGCGTCACTTGTGGGATGCAAGGACGTGCGGCGTTTACTTACATCCCATTTTTTTTTCTGTAATAATTTAAAAAAATTTATATTTCGTCATTTCTTATCGACCAAAAATAATATCGTTCAATAAAAAATTAACAATACATTTTACATGCGTGGCGAAGGGTATATTCGAATCGCGCGATTCACAACATTTTTTGTAATTTATTTAAATATATTAAAATTGACCAAAATTTGCTGTTATTTTACATGTCGGTATATATAAATAAACATTTTAAATATGAAATATCTTTTCATGAGCCACCCCAATGAAATTATCACACAAAGAGCATATATTACCGTAAGATTCACGCACTTTCGTCAGATTTATTTAAAGTAAACATATAATTAATTGTGCGATTCGATTTACGATCGGTTTGATGTTTGGCTTTTATCATAACAATATGAACAATTTCTCGTTCGTACATGGTCGTTTCCGTGAGTACGAAAGAAAACCGATCACGAGGTTGCCCCCGTTTTCCAAGGGGCTCCGCTGCAGCACGTAGAGCAATGACGACCGCCGCCGTACCGAATTATAATATAGTAAGCCAGGCACATCGCGCGTAACGATAGGTATTACGGCGGCAGTGATTAGGTTATACGCGCGTTCGTACGATGTTTTAACGCGTACTATACAGTGACACAACCGCACGCAAACTCCGCGGCTACTACGACGCCGCCGCATACCGGTTACCGCGGATCCAGGCGTAATTATTATTCATCGTTAATAACGCCCCGCCGCAAGAATAGCCGGGACAGCCACCACGGAATATGTAACGTACACGGCGGTATGCTAACGAATGCCAAATAAATAACACACAAGAGTAATAAACGAATACATAATATGGACTCGGGGCGAGAAATTTCGAATGCGCGTTTCCGTCGCGGACTTGCGCAACACCGCCGCGGTGCGGGACCGCGAAACGCGACGCGATAATATAACACCCGTCATATATTATATACCTACACGTAATAATAAACATATTATGCACACGCACACGCGCGGTATTCCGATCGTTACAATAATAATTATTATGACGCGACGACCCCTCGGGGGGATTCCGCGAGAAGACTGACGGCGATAGGTTAGGTCGAGACGAGACGAGAATCCTTTACGAGGGTTCACTTTTACTAAGTAGCGAGGACACCGGGCGGGTGCGCGCGGCACCGCCTGCCTAGGGGTAGGGCCTTTAGAAAAAATCTGGGCCCCGAAATCGGTACGCAGTAGAACTTTATATAGGCCTAAAGAGTAAATTCCAAGTGAACGAGAATAAACGATAGAGTGCCTGTCGTTCAATAGTCGGCGGCAATGTATAAAAAATACGAATTATTATGCATACGGATGAATCATAATAATATTATCGCGAATATCGAAGAGTGCGCGTCAGAGTTTTGTGAAGCGAATTCTACAAGTACAATATACGAGTACATATATTTATATATAGGTATAGCTATATTACATATTACTATTCCGTACAGTTGTGGCGGCGTTACGTCATCATAACGGAATATCATCATCATATACCTATACTATAGTCTCGTACACGATGACGACGACACCGATTCGATCATGACAATAGGTATATATTTAATACCGTAAATATATAATAAATATATAAGTATGTATGGATGAAAAATACAATAAAATATTACTGTTCCGCGCGCGGATATAATAAACGGCCGTTGTATTTAGTTTCTTTACATATTTTGTCGACGACGATTTTTCACACACACACAGTCGTTGTGTTATTAATCTGATGACCGAAAATTCAGTCACGATCAAAATAAAACCAGATAAATAAATAATCGCCAGCGAAATCACAGAGCCGTCTTTAGGGGCACAAACCGCGCGCGCCTACCTACTGTGGGTCGTATGATCCGCGCGCGTTGTTTTAATCAGGTCCGCCGACGATGACGAAACGATTCGCGAGTGCATATATTATATATATATATATTTATGTATTTATCGACAGGCGGTGATCGAAATAATAACGCTAATAACGGCGACGTCTACACAGTAATAATAATAATACGAAGTAACGAATCGGCTCGCAGTGTCGTATTATTACAGTTATTATAATATAGCAGTGCGCTACGCGCGGCGTTTCGATAGGATAGCCAATAATAATACACTGTTTTCGACCGCTTTTCGTAACTTTTTTCATTCCACTCGTTATATTATAGCCGTTATTATTATTACCGTCGAGTACTAATACTCGTCCGACCGAATCACAAAACACTTGACCTCGCCGCCGCGGCCGGCAGACTTGACGAAATGTAAAAACGAAACGACGACGACCTATAAAATAGATTGCGGACACCGTATCTAGAGACACCTGCGACAGATTTTTAAATGCTAAAAACAACGATACGCTTTTGTATAGTAAAATAAAGTTTTAAGTCATTTATTTTTAACTAGTATAGTAGTTTCGTAATTAAATTGGAAAAACGAGCAACTCGACTAATATTTATAGTTGAAAATAAGTTACATTTTACGTTAAAAAAAAAATGTCAGTCGTATCAATTATGAAATCCAAAAAAATTAATTATATTACTTTAGTACCGTGCGAGCAGCCGTACCTAACGCACGCCTGTTTCGTCGCTCCGTTAATTACCGCTGCGTATCAGTATATATTTTAGTTCTTTTTGCCTTTTATTCTATTAATCACCAAACGTCTTTAATTCTCTATTACAATGTGAACCGAGTTCAATTCGTAATAGTTTCAAGTGTCAATTACCTGCTTTGTCGCGTATCGACTACGCCACGCAACAGAGGACGACCTTTGTCCGCGAGATAAACATGTCGAAATTGCATAAGGTACAAACTAATAATACAAATAATAGTATTACTATCAGCAAAAACAAAACTAATATACAGGATGCTCGCCAAAACAGTCCTTCAAATAAGCCCGACTCAAACAGCATGAATAATACTAGCCATTCAGCACAAACGAATAAACGTAATCTTTCCAGCTCCTCCAATTCAGCTTCCGAACCATCAACACCGAATAAGAATATTATTTTAACAAAACATAAAAAAAAGATTTTTGTTACACGTAACAGATTCGAAGTACTGGCCCAAGACGATCCGTTTGAAACTAATACTAATGAAAATATACCTAACTCTCATCAAACTAATACTAATACTGATGTCGAAACTTTCACTAAACCTCCTCCACCTATATTTGTCAAAGGTGTCGAAGATTATCCCGAACTATGTACGACCTTAATTGAACTAATTGGTGTAGACAATTTCATGTGCAAGTCTACAACTAACTCATTGAAAATTCAAACCACGGGCCCTAGTGCGTACAGGGCATTAATACAATTCCTCAAAACAGAAAAAGCTGAATATCATACTTACCAATTGAATGAGGACAAACCACTACGGGTAGTTATTCGTAACCTTCACTCATCCACGCCATTAACACTAATAAAAGAGGAGTTAGAAGTTCGGTGTTTTGAGGTAAGGCAAGTTACTAATGTTTTACACAAAGTCAATAAGAACCCCCTTCCACTATTCTTCATCGATCTTGAGCCAACAATGCAGTCTAATGAAATTTTCCAACTTTCATCACTACTTCACTGTAAAATTAAAGTTGAAGAACCATATAAACCAAAACAAATCAGCCAATGTTTCAACTGCCAACAATACGGACACACCAGAGGATACTGTGGATACCATCCTCGTTGTGTTCGTTGTGGAGCGGATCACCAGTCATCTGCATGCCCGAATTCACGAGATGTCCCTCCTAAATGCGTCCACTGTTCCCAAAACCACCCAGCCAACTATAAAGGCTGCTCAATCTACAAAGAACTTCAACGTCGAAAGATACCCAGTGCACCAAGTAATCGAATAGATAATAATTATAAAACTAAGTCCACTAATGTACAAGGTAGCCACCCACCTAGTCACGCTCACTCTAATCCACAAACGCAAACTTACGCTCAGGCTACGTCCAACATTCCTGCTAACGACACTTCACCTCCTATCAATGCAACTCATCCTCCTGATTTAAACAAATTAATGTCCAGTTTTCTAGATGAATTTAAAACATTAATTAATCCACTTATAGCTCTATTAACTAAAGTAATTTCCAAGCTCCTCGACAAATAATGGCCAATAATTATAATAATTCCGTCACTGACAACTCGCTCCTAATATTACAATTTAACGCTAATGGTCTCAAAAACCATGTCCATGAACTCGAATCTGTTCTTATCAACAAACGCATTGATATTGCCCTCATTTCCGAGACTCACTTCACAAAATACTCGTATATCCATATTCCTGGTTATACTTTAATTAAAACAAATCACCCAGATAACACAGCGCACGGTGGTGCTGCTATTTTTGTTAAATCCACTATAGATTTTTATCCCTTGCCTAGTTTTTCCCAAGATTTCCTCCAATCTTGTGCTATCAATTTAAAAATAAATAATACTCCAATCACTATTGCTGCTATATACTCACCCCCTAAACATATTGTTACGGACATAAAATTCTCTGACTACTTTAGCACATTCAATAACTACTTTATAATAGGCGGCGATTTTAATGCCAAACACCAGTCGTGGGGGTGCCGAGTAAATAACCCGCGAGGTGTCACCTTGTACAATTTTACCAATCTAAAAAAATTTAAAGTTCTAGCTCCTCCTGATCCAACGTATTGGCCTTCGTCTTCCCGGAAAAACCCTGACATTCTTGATATTTTTGTGACCAAAATTCCAAATAACTTATTTAGCACTACTAAAAATTTACTTGATTTAAATTCCGATCACTCATCAGTGCTCTTAACTCTCAATACTTCCCCTGCTTATAAAGAATCTAATAAACTATTTAATAAATTCACAGACCATTTCAAGTTTACTGAACAAGTCGATAAAGAAATACATTTAAACATTAAACTAAAAACTCCCGACGATATAGATTTAGCGATCCACAACCTTACCAATGTTATACAAACTGCAGCCTGGTCAGCTACAAGTACTTTTCTAGCACCGCCCACATCAGATCCATTACCTGTGACAATACGTAACAAAATAGTTGAAAAACGGAGAGCTAGAGTTCTCTTCCAGCGCACTCGGCTCCCTTCCCATAAACTAAATTATAATAACCTGGCCAATTCCTTGAAAAAAATGCTAGCAAAAATTAAGGCAAATGTTTGGCAAAATCACTTAATGAAGCTTACTCCCAAAGATGGTAGTCTCTGGAGGGAAACCAAACAAATTCTTCGTTATAAATCACCAAATCTCCCTATTAAGAAATCAGATGGCAGCCTTGCCATTTCTGACTTCGAAAAAGCAGAACTCTTTAAGGAGCATCTTTCTCAAACTTTTCAACCTCACTCTGAGATAATTGATAATGAAAATATGAATACGGTAGAAACGTTTCTGAATGCTTCCCTTCCTCTAACTCTCCCTGTCAAGTCATTTACACCAAACGATGTTAAATATGCCATACTAAAATACTCACTAAACAAATCACCGGGCTATGATCGCATTACTGCGGAAGTAGCCAGATCCCTTCCAACTAGAGCTATCGTTCACATCACTCACATATTTAATGCTTCACTTAGACTTTCTTATTTTCCTCTACTTTGGAAATTCTCCACTATAATCTTGTTCCCTAAACCAAATAAACCGCCGGACATTCCATCGTCACATCGACCAATTAGCCTTCTTCCATTTTTCGCTAAAATACTTGAACGATTAATTCTGAAACGTATTATACCTATCATTACTCAAAAGAATATCCTTCCAAATACTCAATTCGGCTTTCGGGCGTCTCACTCAACCACACACCAAGTGCACAGAGTCGTAGATGCTATTTCGTATTCCCTAGAAAAAAAACTTTATTGCAATTGTGTGTTCCTAGACATCGCACAAGCCTTCGATAGGGTGTGGCACGATGGCCTTTTATATAAACTTAAGAAATTCCTTCCACCCACTTACTATCTACTTATCAAATCCTATCTAACGGATCGATTTTTTCAAGTTCGCCACGGTTCCGCTCTATCCGATTTAGCTTCTATAAATGCTGGTGTGCCTCAAGGTGGAATCCTATCTCCAATTCTCTATAACATCTTTGCATCTGATCAACCTATTACCCCCAACACATCTGTAGCTGACTTTGCTGATGACAAAGCACTAATATCCATTAACAACAATCCAATCTTAGCGTCAATAAATCTTCAAACTCACCTTAATGCTATGGAAAAATGGTTTACAAAATGGCGGTTTAAAGTTAACCAGAATAAATCCGTTCACACAACCTTTACCCTAAGACATACTCCTTGTCCTGGTGTTGTCTTATATGGAATTCCAATTCCCTTCTCTCCAAAAATCAAATACCTCGGCCTTACGTTAGATCAAAGATTAACGTGGGCTCATCATATCAGAACCAAAAGATTAGCATTGAATCATCGTCTTCGATTACTTAAACCCTTATTATCCAATAATAATCACACCTCTCTTAAAACTAAACTGCTCATATACAAAACACTATTGAAACCACTATGGACCTACGGCCTTCAGCTTTGGGGCAATGCGAAAAAGACAAATATTTTGAAAATCCAAACCTTTCAAAATATCGTGCTTAGAAAACTAACTAATGCTCCACCTTACGTGTCAAATCATACACTACACACCGACTTGAAACTTAATAAAATAAATGATGAAGCTAAAATCTTTTACAAAAGATTCTATTACCGTCTAAATAATCACCCTAATCAATTAATAAAAAACTTGGCCACTCCCACAATACCTGGAAATCCTCCGAGACGTCTGAAGCGTAAGTGGTGTAGAGATCTCTTAAATTAAATTAAATTATATATTATATATAAATTAAATTAAAAATAATAAAAAATAAAAAATAAAAAAATAAAAAAAAAATAAATAAATAAATAATTATCAAGTTAGTAGATAGTGCTATCAATGGGTGGCTTCTTTCAACAAAACCTCATGTTATGTTAACCTTTATCATATTTTCTTATTGTGTCTAGTATGGATACAGATTGTTAATTACTTTTGAATATTAAAAAAAAAAAAAAAAAAAATATTACTTTATATTTGTTCACCTAATAACAACATACTTCGTAGTTATGGACAATGATAAACTTTAAATAGTTTTAGATTCATAGTGAAGCGAGATAAATAGATATATAGGACCATGTTTGAAGACAATAATAATATTTTACTTTGCAAATTATAACAATCGGGAGGACATAACAAACCCCTTATTAACAGAATACTACTACGTCTTCTTGATTAAGATTAGGTAATAAATCTCTATTTAACGAATTGAATACGACATAAGGGAAAAAAACATCGACACGGCGACAAAATTGATTAACTGTGCCAAAATCGCGGAAAAATTTCGAGTTAGAAATTTATATCGAAAATTTGAAAAAGTATTACGTTGAGGAACTGGGTTAAAAAAAAGAAAATAATAATAATACCTTGACTTTAACCTTTAAACTCACACGTTAACGCCCAGCCTCGTCGATTACCATACTGGGAGTATTTTTGCGAAACCACCCAACGGTTTTCGGAACGACCGAATAGAATTAACAACCGACACCTTTTATTTCACTATACGCCGCGTTGCGTATCAATACAAGTGCACTGTACGCCGCGCCGCCGCCGGACTCACAACTATATAATATAACAATAATAGTAATAATAATAATCTAACGAGGCGATCGCGTGAAACCCGCAACGCGTAAATACCGCCTTCATATCGAATGACGAGACACGTTGTCTCGTCGTGGAAGATACGACGACACAATATACGAACCTACTTGATATTTTTACGAACAATAAATCGGACCTGTGTTTCTATAGTTTTGCGGCGAGACGGTCGATTTCTACATCTACCGCGCAGTATTCGGACCTGTTATATTTATTTTAAAATAATAACGAATATCGTTCCGATATATTGATTATTATAATCAATTACTATGTACTAATAATGGCGCGTTTGACAATTTACAGTGACATGCGCGAAAATGTGAAACCTTTGATTTAAAACTGTTAAAATACTCAGTAAGTTTATTATAACGGTTCAATGGAATCTAGACGAAACGCAATCGGAATTTATGAAGCTTTCGAATTGTAATAAAATTATAAATTTTCTTTTTCGGACGTATCCGTGTAGTCAATGTGTGTCGACAAGTTTCGCTGTTGCGAATGTACTCCGATCGTTTTACTAGCTTTCGACCTTTATTTCTTACCGAAGAACCCCACCCTCGTGTTATCTTTCGGTCTCAATAGCGATAACGCAGTGACAATAGTGACACAGACGACAACAATGGATACGTCCGAAAAAGGGAAACATTATATATCGTATATGTATATAGTAGGCAGTTAGCGTATTATTGTTTTACTCGTTTATTAGTCGAACGCGAATAATAATATAATTAAAACTGAACACTCTCTTCTATTGCCGATAGTTCTCAGCTGTACCGTGTAGGTAGTTTTTCATACACGTGTGTAACCAAAATTATATTTTAATGTGTCTACTCGCCAATATTTTCTGACGCGCGAGAACGATTTTTACCCATATCAATTTCAGAATGTAGACTTGTGACGGCCCCCTCCCCCCCCCAAATAAAAAAGTGTACAGAGAGAATTCACAGTTTTGAATAGTAGCTGGAGTAAAGAAAACTCTATTAGGTACCTGCAGGTACCTGTCAAATTACAAGAAAGAGTCGTCCCGGAATAACATTTACAGGCCTTTACTACTCGCAACACGAATCATCAAAACAATGAAAAAGTTTATCGTTTTTATTTTTTGAATCGTCATTAGTCGTTCGGTGTGTGAGAACATAATATACAGTTTTACCGGTTACTAAAGACGTTCAGACTCGTTATTTGAATGATCCTGCGAACGCTCGTGATATCGTGTATTATACGACGGTCCGGGAGTTTTAATTAAAAACGTTTAAACCGTAATATTGAAACGTTAATAATAATAACAATCGGCTATGCCTAATGTGGAAATTATAGACGCGCTCGACCCGACGGCGACTTTCAACAGTCGTAGCCCGGCGATTAGACGATTACACGACCATTTCGATTTAACCGCGGTCGCATATATGGCTGGTAAAAAATTTAAGTCATATTACATCGTTTAAACGAACCTTAACGCATCGTCGTAACCGAAAAAAAATAAAAAAACTACACTATACACGTCGCGTGCGTACCCCGTTCCGTCCGCGAAAATAACATTATTATACTATCATCATAATATTATATGGTAAACCTCGTACTTTCACCCGTTATAAAAACTCCTCTGGATTAGACTACAACGAAAAAGAAAAAAAAACGACGACTCTCCAACTCAATAAGAATACCTAGTTAACTAGGCTAGTTTCATATACTCGCGCGAGTACCTACATAATATTATAATAATAATATAAAACGCGTTTCAAGTTATAGATCATTTTAAATTTAAACATATATAATATTATAATGTGTACTGTGAGAACGATCGTAATTATACGCGTTTATAGGTATACACATAGTGTTTTTGACGTTCTCACGGCGGTTTCTACCGTAAAGAAAATACATTAATTAAAACAAAAAAACGATTTCGTTTTCCTCGGACGACGTGCAAATAATCCCGTCTGTAGTAACGTCGAGAACTATGAAGAGAAAAAAGAAAAAACGACCGTCGTTCGCTGTACTATTACTGCCGCTAAATTTGGGGAGCAAGTCACGTGTTCGCGAATCTAATCGTTAGATACACTCATACAGTCGTGCGTTCGAAGGTCACACATAATATGTTCGAATTATAAAATATTATTATTTGTGGCCATACAAGTGCTGGTTTGTGGTCAGGTCGGTAAACTAAAGAAAAATCAAAATAACTACCGGTGTCCGGTGAACACGATTTCTGCGGGTTAAAAAGCCAAGCACAAACTCACTAGTGAAAACGAGCGTTTTAGAACACAATATTGCTCAAATTTTAAAAAGAAGGGGGAACGTAGAATATACCTTTACTTATGTTAACAGGTTTACTATGAAACCTGTTCAAAAATTATTTTTGAAATTTTTTTTAAAAGATTGAAAACTGCAATTACCTACACTGAATGTGTTTGATTTTCGAGCACTTCATTTATACATATATATACATTCTAAAACCTTGCGCCCGCACAATGATATTCGAACACGCGATGGTAGGCGTTCGAGCACAGATGTACCTCCACCACCACCGCTAAATTCGACTCGTCCCATCACCGTTGGTAATTATGTTTTAGTCGCACAACTAAAATAATAAAATTTATATTGTGTTGACGCACATATCGTATGTTCTATAATCTGAAGAACGTAGTGCAGTTATAAAGATAGTATACTATCTTATAAGAGTTTAAAGATAACACGCGAGTAATAAAAGCTTAGACTCGTTTGACTACTGCGGAGATATAAATTCTGTTTTATCAGACCATAAAAATAAAGGTTTTAAGGGCCGCCGAATAAGAAACTTAGAGAATTGTCGTTGTGATCTATCGGTATAATATATTTATAATATCTCGCGGAATATATCCGACGTCGGAATTATCACGAAAATATGACAACCATACATAACAACGATTTCTAAATTCACAGAATACGGGAGCGTATTTAAAATGGGGCCTAGGGTTATGGCCCTCCGAGAAATTCTAGGATCATTTTTCAAAGCGTCTCGAGTTCTAAAAATGTGAAAATAACTTTGTACAAAACTCGAACTTGTTAGGTTATTAGACATCATAATATATATATATTACCTAACAAAGACGAAAAAATATGTTTATAGATTAATGTATTTATTAATCATAATGTCTTTGTACCTTAAAAATAGATAAAAAATACACCATCAAATTAAAACACACATTTAATCATCCATCGTCCCGGCGCCCTCCCTCCCTCCTGCCGAAAAAATCTAAATACGCCGTTGTGACAGTAAAAAGTAATCATAATATGATGAGGTATTGTGTATTGTGTTTGGTTTTTTTACCAGTAATAAATATTCAATAGCACAGCAAACGTGTCCGGTAGTTAACGTACAATATATAACGTAAACAAATTTTGCGGTAGGTCATACGCGTTAAACCTGACGTGGTAGCCGGTAGGTGTCGAATTCAAAGGTATATAATATAGGTCACATATTGGACGTGTCACAACACAACGACGGCGGCGGACAGCTGCGAATCAATTCGAAGCGGAGTAAAATGCTCATGATATAATATCTAATAATTATACAGTATTATTTTTTTTTGTTCACTGTATATACGAGTATGCGCTTAGATCTATCGCTGGCGTTCGTGTAATATTATAGCGACGGCAAGAAAATAATATTCTGAAAATCGAATTATGATGAAATCGCGCGAATAATACGATAAATAATTATTTATATTTTACAGTAGGTACGCATTCGAAATTCCGACGCGAACACGTAATGGACGGAAAAAAAAACAAAACAAACAATTCTCGATAGTTTTCAATTCGCATGACTCCCATTATACGTATACGCGCATACCATTGCAATAACGAGTTAAAATAATAAACAATATTATCATAACACAAATTACCTACTTTGCGCAACGTTTTTTTTTTTTTGTCCATAACGACGTACACGTGTTTACGGGATTAGCGATGTTCGTGTTATAATAATAATTGTTAATAATACACTAAACCGCAGTGTTAGAGGTATGACGTGACGACGATGAATACGCGCGTCGGAATTTACAATCGATCGTTCATTAAAGATATTCAATTAATTCAAACGTAAGGGGGTATATTATAAAAATACCATCGCGTCGAGTATATACGTGTACCCGTAGACGTAGAGTCAAAGAGTAGATAATAATTATTATCAATGATAATTAATAATATCAAAAACATAAATAAAAATACGAGACGCGAGAGTCTCGTGTTATTTCAAAGAGAAAAACTAGTTAGTCCGAAAACTACATCGTTCGCTGCTGCGGCGCGGCGGTTCGGTCGAACAAGACGCGGAAACGAGCGCCGCGCTTCGATACCGGTCAGCGAAAACAACATAGATTTGCATAATATCATTTCGTGCGCACAAATCACATAATAATAACAATCCCGACGATCCTCTGATCGACAGTTTTACGCGGCGGAAAACATGATAATAATAACGATTTAAATCCGTGAACATACATATATACAGATCGTTATGCGATTGCAGTGCTGCAGAGCGAAATTAACACAACGTGATCGGATTTAAATACATGAATTTGCAACCAGTAACCGTTGTAACCGGGTTCGTGGTGTTTTTACGTCGACCCCGAGAACTGCGGACTAGTTATAATGCGCCTGGCTACTACTACTACTAGTTACTACTACAATACTAATAGTACTAATTCGAATCGATCGATTTCTACGGTTTTACGAGTTTAAAATTACGGCTATAACGACTACTAACAATGTATAAGTAGTGTCTAACACCAAATCGATATGTTACAAACGCGCAAAATTGACCAATGTTTATAAAGTACGTATTATATAAGCGAGAAGTGGAATAACAATTTAATGACAAAACCAGAGGGTTTTACTCGGATATTATTATATGAATAATTCGACGAAAACGAGCCGTCAACAATCAAGTTGACGCGCTAGTCGCGACAAATAATATAGAAGCGTTTAAAAATCGTATATTATAGCGGCCGGAGAGAGGTACGATAGTAATAATAACTATAACGATATACGTATAAAAACACACACATGAACGATTTAAGTTTTCGTACTCTAATTGTCTGGACGTCTATCGGGCGGATGGCAGCCGTTATAAACGACGACGCGCACATGTGAACTCTCTCTCTACATATCCGCCACCGCGTTAATAGTCTCCGAATAGTCTCACCGCGCCGTTGTTGTAGCGCTGCCGCTCCTCGATCTACTTGTATAAAAAATAACAATAACAATAATAATAATAATAATAATAATAACGACGACGACGATAATAAAAAGAAACGCGTTTGTCGACGCGAAAAGCACGGGCGCGAACGCGCATATTATTTCGCCTACTGCGGCTCATAACGTCGTTACCACACGAATACGGTAAAAAACAAGACATAGTATCACAATATTGTGAATATTCGCGTAAATGACGCGTAATATTAACACGTTACGTGACCGTCAAAACACACATTCCGTAGAGAAACGATCGCTGGACGTGTGGAGACGAATCGGGATATTACGCGTGCGAAATCGGATGGAGCGTGGCAGAATAAAACAGAGGGACAATGGTGAATAAAATTATTTTGCGACACGATTCCTTTGTCAAAAATCCGGTTCCTTTGTAAAAAGTTAGAATACAAGCCCCCCCCTCCCAAAGAAACGTAGGTCACTATGCTAAACTCGGAACTCGGCCGGCTCAGAAGTATTTAAACCTATATAGGCGCATAACGATTGAAAACACACAAAACGAGATAGTCATCGTGACCTTACGCAGTTTCTGAAAATTATCCTCGAAAGTTTAGGGAATCATTTAGTTTCTATAACACTACGTTTCGACAGTGGCGTAATCAGATCGAGTAGAAGGAGCCACTACGTCCGTTCCAACCTTGTAGCTGTCGTGTTTTTATTTCACCGCAATCTAAAGTGGTGTAATTTGGAGTAATTTGCATAGGCACGTGCCTTCAGCGGCAAGTACATTTTTAGGAACGGCTCGTTTTAAAAAATATTAATCGAAATTTACATAATAGTGTTTTTATTATTATGAGTAACTAATTCTACGTTTTCCCTAAAAATCATAGTTCCGATGAAAAATAACCAACGCGTTTATTGAAAATAATATTGAAAAAAAAATACAAGTACGATCGTATCCTATGTATCTATACGTTTTGACTCGAAGTCTCGAGTTTTACATTGAGAAATCAAACAAGTGCATTGTGTTGTAATATATATGAAAAAAAAAATATGAAACTATACCGTCAAACAGTCGAACATTATCAAATTTAAATTTCGCATCCCTAACGAGCGACGTCTCCCCCACGATCCTTCACTACAGAATACGTACGCCCGTCGTCACATGTCGTGGTGGTAATACTCATTGTACACGCGTAGTTTAAAAAAGCGTACCCGTATAAAAAACGTCCGTCGTCGTCGGTGACATCACTCGTGCCGCGCGCGCGCGCGCGCACTATACACTATATAATAAACACAAAACTACGAGTATTCTGAACGATATCGCGAAACGCAGACTGGTCGTGTGTACACGTGCGCGTGTCTGTGTACATAATATAATAATATAATGTATCGTATTTATTTTATTTTTTTTACTTTACGCGTATTTCATCGTTATTAACATAATAATCATTCCGTTGACACGATAAACGGCGTGCGCAAGCACGCGTGTTCGCCGCAAACACTGAACACACAATGGCGAAACAACGAGTCCGTCCGCTGCCGGTAGGTCAACAAGGGCTAACGAGCGGGCGAGCGCGTGCGCGGAGAATCGATGCCTCGAAATCGCAGTACGAGGACGCAAAAGGTTTATAATAATAATAATAATATATAGCTACGGTAATAACAAAGTTAACCGCAATAGGACGCGATCGGATTTCGAAATACGATTTTTCACTCTATCTCTCTCCCCTCTCTCTCTCTTTCTCCCCGCGTGTCGTCTCGTTATTCGACAAAAATATCCACATTTTTGTTTTACGATAAATTATATAAATAATAATATCTATACACCGTCAAATAAATTCGGTACACATATATTAGAATTTTTTTAATAGCGCATATTAATCAAGTAGCTCTTTTAGTGCATATAAATACGAATCCTGATTATTACACAGTGTGTCGTTCTCGTACACACATTATAATTAGTATATTATACCGAAACCGAGCGTGCGTAGGAGGTAACGGACGAAAGTTAGTATTATCGTTATACTATCTCGAGAAAGAGAATCGCAGCCGCCGGCCAAACAGTAGCTACCGTATAATATCCTCGAGACGAGATCGTGGGCGGGCGAGAGCGCAATAATCGCGACAGCTACACTACTGCATGTGTTTATGGACGCCACACGCGTGCATGTCGTCGACGACATAATAATATTATGTTAACACTGCACTCGTAGTCTAAACACTTTAATAAGGCGATCATATATTGAGGGGGGAGGGGAACGAGAAAAAGGAAATAAAAAATCGTTAGCTGTAAAAACGAAAAACAAAATATTATTACATTTGAATAACAAACCAATTAATTCAGTTTTACTTTTTAAGATAAAAACTGCAGTACTCGTTTTATTGAAAAATGCACAAGCACGCGTGCCTTGGTATTTAAATTGTATGTTTTATAAAATACTTCTCCAGTAGCACCTAAAATAGTAAATTTATTTGAGACGATGACGTTTTACCAGTGAATATTGCCGAAATTATTTTTTTTTATGAGAAAACGGTAAACAATGTCGATTAAACCGAGACTACGGTCACGGAAAAACTGGACAAAACGCGTAGTTTGACTTTGATTGAAAAGACGAACAACGAGTTGAAAAACGGGTAAACCTTGTATAAAACGGGACATCCTCTACATAATAATATCGTGTACCCGACGACCGACTTATAGCGAATGCGCATGATGCGCTTACGGCACCGAGTATGTGGGATTTAGTAGTACTGCGGGGGTCGGCCCAACCAACTAGAGACCACCCTGTGTGTAGCATCGACCAACTGCAGTGCGACTACAAAGCAACTTATCGCGATAACATAGACGTATAATTAATTTTCTATACGAAACACTCGCAGTGCAAATTAAACGCGGAATGCATTTGCACTATGAAATAATTTATATATATATATAATATATATGTATATCTATCATACGTCATCTGCGGATTTCTCGACGTCAAAAATAATTGTTAAAATTGGCTATTATTCAATCAAAAAAATATCAACTTTAGAAATATTTATCGCCTAATGCTAAGTCACATGGCGTGCGCACGAGGTGTGCAGGGTACGCGGTTGCACACCCCGCAAAAAATTCCGCCTACGTTAAATTTTCGTTTTTGTTGTAAATAAAATATTTATAAATATTCAAACCTGTGTTTTAAACCGATAAGTGATAACATTGAAATCGGCCATATCGAAGACCATTGGAGGCAGTGGGGCCATCATTTGAGAAAAACAACTACTGGGGTAGAAAATTATACGTTTCCGGTAGAAAAATCACGATTTTTTTATGGGGTGGCAAAAATAAGATTTCGCTACCCGGTGAAAAAAGGCGGGATAGTGG
Source organism: Drepanosiphum platanoidis (assembly GCA_948098885.1). NCBI lineage: Eukaryota > Metazoa > Arthropoda > Insecta > Hemiptera > Aphididae > Drepanosiphum > Drepanosiphum platanoidis. Next base: position 20,022,762 of record OX402534.1, read on the forward strand.
TCTATCGCTAACTGTAAATAAATATAATCAGTACTACTCACGGCCTGTCGGTGGGTTGCTGTTGAGGTTCGGTGTTTGTATTTGATTTTGAAATAAAGTATGTAGCAATAGATAAAGAAGTTTGATTAGTCGTTGACGAGATAAATAATAAAAATTGACATTATTGACTATTACGGAAAAAATTAAAAACTGAAGTGTTAAAACGGAGAAAAAATTTCTGAACCACGGTCGACACTAGACTGGTCGTTTGCACACTGTGCATCGGTAAGCAGCTGTACTTTCACGCGTCACATGATCGGTATCGGTTGTCCTGCGCGCGCTCCTCGGTTGTCATTGGTCGGGTGGCGAGAGCAGCTCGGATTTCGTTGGCCGTGTCACCCACGCGAACTTTCACTTATTTCGATTTCACGCAAACACACTCATAGTTATTAATACTATAACTATTGTTACATAATTATGTATTCATAACAAACTACGAGTATGTTATATAATAATTATAATTACGTAATACCTATTAATAACTGACAATTAATAACTAAGGACATGTGTACTGTAATGTGTACTATTGCAGTAAAAAAGTTAAAGGTGGCACATTAAAGTTTGATCAGAAGTTATTAGTGTCCCCCTGCGTTCCCCTCCACTTTAACCACTGCTCCTACTAAACTTATTCTGCACACCCTGCGAAAAAATCCTTCACATGCCCATATGCTAGGTCATCGATTTTTTTTTCGACTTCAGAAAATCGTTTAAAAATTAATATCGTGACTTGACGACCGACATTTTCTAAAAACGTGTACTTTCGAACTGTATCGATGGAATAAAAAAGAAAACGGAATTACATTTTATATTTTTCGTTTCCATTTTTTTTCGATTAAAATCCGTTTAGAAATATGTTTGTTATAGTACTAGAAGTATAACGGTTAAAAATAAAAAAACTTTAAAATGTAGAATAGTTTCGTCAACGCCTTGTGATATGTATTATAAGAGTATCGCGTTTGTGTCGTCGTCGTCACCGCGTGACTTTCTATCCCAGAAGGCTTTCCGAACAAAAAAAACTTGGAAAAAGAAACATAATTACCTACACCGCAAAATCGAAATCTGTGCCGAATCGCGTATTGACCCCGAGGGGAAACGCGCGTACGAATAGTATTCGCCGAGTTCGTCGTCGTTCGGTATACATAAATACATAATATAACAATAATATACACATAGGTATAATATACGTGCGTACATGCATAATACGCGATGGCGCTGGGCGGTGGTTACGAAAGCAAATATAACATATACAACTACACGTGTTAAATAATTAAACCGTTACAAAACCATATTTAGGCGGTTAATCGATAAAACCCCGACACAACACGCGCGCGTATTTCGGCAACAAACAAATATTATTATTATTATTGAAATGTCCATACGCAAACGTACACACACTGCAGAGCACGAAAACGTGCACGCGCACGTATACAGGGTGAATTTTTTTGTTTTTTTTTATCGAAAAGCGCTCATCGTTTCTAAAAATTAATCACGCCTTTGTCGAAATTATTATCATGAATTTTTAACCTTATTTTTCCAACTCCAATAGTCACTCTCGTGTTTATTTAGCCCAGAGTTAACAAGAGTTTGGAACACTAAACAATTTGGGTATTCGTAAATTTTAATTTGTTAATAAATTTTACAAATTCGTTATTTTCATTTTTCAATCCGTTAGGTACTAGCTCACCGCGGCGTTAGTCGTTAGGTGAGATTTTACTTTTAAAGACCGGAAGTATTTATACGATCTGACGAGACGACGTTACATCATAATATATTTTAATCAACGATTAGGTTTATTATTATACACACACACACACACACACACACACATTATTATTTATAATTATAGTATCTGATTAGGTAACGGTGTTAAATCGTACGGACAAGACGTGTAAAAACTGAGCGGCAAAAGACTTTTGACTATACTTAGTATAGTCGGTCGAAATTTCGAAAATGCACAAGCTAAAATTCAGGAGAAAAAAAAGTTCCATAAGTCGTTACAGTTAAAAATCGGCTTTGCTTTCGAAAAACCTGAGGTTGGATACTGGTTTAACGGACATTTTTTTGAAAACTTTAAGAATATTACCTGAATAATAATAATATTGTAATGAACGATTACAACGTGAAGTCGAATGTTGTTCGATAAAACAATCACCCTGTATAGTGTGTACAATAGTGACGATATAAGTCGCATACAAGCGGACAAAAGAGTTCGCGTTATAGTAGGTATAGGTGCGAAGTAATAGCGTGCATTTATCTGTATTATATATAGGTAGACAGCGTTTGAAAACTGCGCAAACTCGTTCGAAACGTTTCGCGACGGTTTGAAAAAAACTATATTTTACCACCGTGAAATATTTTTAGTACAGGCACTCGAAAACGTCCGTCGATGGCTAAATTTACATAAACGCATAAGGGTTTTTTGTTGTGCGCGCGTGTGTACTTTTTAACGCGTAAACTTCGATCGATAAGAACGGTGGCCATATTTTATTGCTCGCGTCGTAATAAATCAATATACAAGCTTGCGACAAATTGTAAACAAAATAATTAACCGACAGCGAGCGAGCTTTCCATTGATTTTCTCTGCTAATCGTTATTAATACCGACGTAAGTATAACGATCGAATAATGCGCGAGTGCTGCATTCGTGTAATTATTGAAATAAAACTCTCGTTTTAATTATTATAACATAAACATTACATCGGCTCTCGCATTATCTATAATATTACGATTAACTGTACAGTAAAACCGTAAACCAGCAGCAGCGGTTCTCAAACTGCGCTCCGCTCAAGAGTTATGCGGGATTGGTCGTGAAAACAGGCCCACCAGCACGTAAACGTCCGAGCCGAATCGAAAATCACGATTATTATTTTCAAATTTAAGATCGACGCCCGCCGAATCCAAATATTTTACTTTTTATACGGCAACCGTTGTAAAGAAAAACTCGTTTATCGTTCATCCGCGACACGCGGATTTCACGTTCTCTGTTTTCGGAGTTCGAGTATGTTTTTTTCTAGCGACCAAAAATAAAGTTTGAAAACCGTTGCGGCGTTTACAAGCGACGAATGCAATTCGCGGGAAAAGCGATCGAAATCAAAAACAATTATCGATGAATAATAATAATGAAGAGTTTGCAGCTGCAGTTTCATAGATATTATTATTGTAATATTTTTTAATACGAACGATATTTTACATAGGTAGTGTTATAATGACCGTGTTTTTGTCGCAATTAATTCAAGTGTATTATTTCGTGTTTGCACACATAACTTCCTACTTATATATCATACTGACATTTCGAGTTTTTACATAATTAACGTTGCGACGCGGCGTATTCGCCGGCAGCGCAGGGGCCTACATACCTATATCGATCGAACGAGTTTATGCAATTTTACTCGGATTTCTTTTCGAAACGCCAGAATACCGCGATTAACTCGATGGTTGACGTGTACGTCGATTTATTATAAATTCTCGCGTGACAATAGAACGATCCGACGCTAAAAGTCATATCAGCGCTGTACACCGATATGTATACCAATACACTCGGTGTTCGTGCCGTACGGATTATGAGTAGGTTAGATACGAGTACATACGTATTATATTGTATATTTTATGCGTTATAAACGGGTACTCGAACGATTAAAACCCGAGTGTGCTGACTCAGGGTCATATATGTATCTATGCGCGGACGAATTCTGCATTTTGTACTGCCGAGACAGCTCGAAATAAGGGGGGCTCCAGACTCCAGTGTATACTACCCCCCCTCTCCATGAGGAAATTTAAAAGATCAATGCCCACTTGAATTTTTTATAATATAAGAAACAAATTGTCGAAAAGACGATAATATTAGAGTAATTATTGGTGTTTTGTTAAAAGTTATTCAATTTTTTTCAAGTAATTGTACATATTATATTTTGTCATAACTAAATGTAAAATGTTGATTAGATATGATGCACGAAACAAATTGTGTGCTCGAAAAGTATATTAAACGATTCAAACCGCATAGAAATCTTTGCTCCCTATAAAGTTATAATAGTGTTATAACATAATATATCACATATTAAATGTGTCAAAACAATTAATTACCTGTACAAAAAAATCGTGTACGTGCACGGTGCATATTGTTTTAAGTTGATTATATTGTAATAACAATAAAAAAAAAAAAACCTTCATCATTTAATCTACAACTCAACCATATCAGATTATAGGTATGGCTATGCAAATTCGTGCCTATATCCTTCGAACGCAAGCTCGGATACGTGATTTGAAAAATCGAATCGATATCGTCAAACGTATATTTTCGAACGGAACAAAACATGGTCAGGAATTTAGATTAAAACACACGGCAATTAAACACGCGCGCACATATATAACACTATTCTACGGCGTCCGCGTGCATATGACACACATCCGAGGAGTTGAAATAATATAACGATAACAATTACGTATCGAATACAATTAAAAAGCGGAAAGTGTCAGGAATAAAATCGAACGCGTAAGGTACGAAAGCGACGACGAGTCAGTCAAACGAAAGTCGAGCGCGCGCGAGTGCATCGTATTATAATTATTATTGTATACACGTCATATCACGGTGACACGGCCTACATACCTACTGTCGCAGTCGCTTTTCCCCACTATTAGATAGGCGCATTATAATTATTTTACCGGCCATCTTTCCTAGGAAATAATACACAACAGATGACAGCGGTTTGGCGGGAGGGGGACAAACGTTTTTACCGATTTCAATGATGAGACGTAGTAAAGCATTTTCATTATTCGAAAACTCGTTCCGATCAGCAGCTCTTTCTTATTAATTATTATTTTATCGCAGAGTAGTAATAGCGCGTTTCAAACATATTTGTCTAGAAATTATTCCGCTACTGTATAAGTATTGTTATTATATCGTACCGCTCGAACGACGACGCGTGTCGTAGCGTATGTCCAATAATGATTGCGAACTTCGGCCTCAAAAGGGCCACCAGCCAAGTGTAAAAACGGTGTGCGAAATAGAAAGGAAAATGTTGTTGTTGTCAATCTGCACACACACAGAAGATACAGAAAATGATACAAAAAAAAATAGATTAACGTCGTTCGACAATTATAACGCGTAAAAATGAGGTTTTTAAAAACTTCTCAAAGTCCGCTTCTCGACGTTTATTAATTTATTGTTATTACTATTTAAAAAGATAAAAACACGAACGTCGAATAACCGAGGAAATATAAAAACAATAATTTTACCCAAATGGGTTCCTTACTTGGACAACTGACCGGGGCGCCATGGGACACTCAAGTCCGGCTCTGAATAAGTCCCACATACATATTATGCATCGACAATAATATTAATACATCAACTATACATAATAACTCTGTAACCCGCTGTCGATTTCGGAATCGTCGTCGATTTTGACTGCCGGCGAAATAATAACATAAAAAAATAAAACCTATCCGGCTCTTCTAGTATGAGCTTCTATGAAAAAAATAAAAAAATAGCCCAATTAACGGTCAATACGCGTAGTCCAGTAGAATTATGGCGAATTCCATACGCGCGTCATACGTGTGTGTGTGTGTGTGTGTGTGTGTGTGTAGTATTAATAGACGTTATATGACCATATCAAAACTGTCGAAATACAGGTTCTACGATGAAACGCGCACGTCGATTATAATATCGAACACAAGAGGAATTATATACGTTTATACGCGACGAAATATTTGAATATTAATATTCCTCAAGAGTATCACGTGTGTCGTTACATATATACCGTTTCGCGTATGCATAGTTGGCGGTTATTGTCTTCTTCCTCAGAATAACAGTGTGTGCGCAATAATAACAATATGATCTTGAAATGTTTGATGTGATCACGGAAAACCGACGACGGTTTGTCGAAAAACGAGAGTTTTCTACGTTTTTCATTTTATTATATTTTTATTGTTTTCCGACTAGCGCGTATTATGTATCCTATATACTGCAGTGTCCGTTTTATAATTTTAAATAAAAACGAAACAAACGTATGAAAAAAAAAGCGAAACTGATCGCGTTTCCGTGGTTAAATCATGCAATGGGAGCTGCTATTTAGTCGGAAGTACTTCCTGTATCCGCGTATATATATATATTATAAGAGCAATTACGAATAAGAGTAATTAAACGTCGCGTGCGCTAAAAAACGAAACTCTATATAAAAAAAACATTTCATACGAATTCGAAAAAACTATTTATCATGCGAAATGAAAATAGAAACGGATAGAATGATTTCAACGCGGATAGTACATATATGTTTTATGGGGGTTAATGAAAAATTCGCGTGGTCGTCACGAGATTCGCCGCGAATAAGATACGAGGAAACAAATATAATTGAATGATTAAAAAACAAACGTTGAATTTATTCATATATAAGTTACTAACTGCGTCAAAGACTTAGTAATATTTCTCACGGACAACGTCAGAATCGTGGACATGCGATTTCGTTTTGAACGGTTTCAAAGACCCAAAACATATCCTCGATCGGTTTTTTTTTTCTACTTGTCGGTTCAAACTGTACAAAGTTTAATCGTTTTCCCAACAAACCGCTGACAATTATATAGACGCTGACCTACCAAATAGTACGACGATTTCTAGCTTTTATACCTAATCGTTTGAATAGGTATCGCCGAAACGCATGACGACGATTTTAAACACAATTGAAACGATGTCGTCGTCAAGAAAGCCGTTTGCGTACGACAACAGAAAGTGAGAGAGAGAGAGAGAGAGAGAGAGAGATAGAGAGAGAGAGAGAGAGAGAGAGAGAGAGAGAGAGAGATAGAGAGAGAGAGAGATAGAGAGAGAGAGAGAGAGAGAGATGGGGGGAGGCAAAAAAAATTATACTCGCACAATACTACGCGTCGTATTATATTATTCGATCTCGGCGTCGGTAACTATAAAAAATTAATTTGATGTGTACGCGAGCGCGAGCGCTCCCAATCGAGTGCAACTGTGCGCTGCCAACTGCGCTGTACACATACACACACACATCACAATAGAGTATTAAAACACAACGAGTGCAACGGTTCGAAGATGATTGCTTTGATCGCGGGTAACGACGACAATAATAACGATAAAAATATAAAAACCGCGTCCAAGGCTTCCGACGGATAAAATACATCGCACGTACTAAAACCAATATCGGGTCCGAACGAAATAACAATATATATATAATATTATCGAAAATCGAGTGTATTAGGCGCGTCTATCGGAGGAGAAATCGAATCCTGACCTTCTCGAGGGACGTGAAGATGGATAGAGCGTGTAGTACGTGCGCGCGGGCTCGTCGTTCGTGACACGGTTTTTTTTTTTCGACAACGACGAAACACTAACAATATGCGCGCGGTGACAAGTTTTTATTATTATTATTTTTTAATACACGTTTTACGAGTTTTTACGCGTTTCGCTGTCAGAAAATAATAATAATAATAATAATAATACTCGGTAATAATCGACGTAAACGCGAGAATGAGAAAAAAACCGGTTATCACTTTCCATATCGTTGAATACGAGAACACGACTTTAAACTTTGGAGTGTAATCGTCGGCGATGATAACATGCGTGAATATTATCGGTCGACAGAATATTATATTAAAACGACACGCGCCGTCGTGTTGTGAAAAATACACACGGTATATTATTATAATAATATAATACATACGCGTTTGTCAAACTAAAACACGACACGAACAATAACTATACGGGAATCAACATAATATCATTTTTCCTGTCCGGGAAAAAAACCGAACGTGTCATCGATCGATTACTGTTTTAATCGTACACCAAAAAACAATCGTCGACAAGGCGTGCATGAGAAGGGACCGGTTCCGAACGAATACAAATTACTAGTGTCTCAACAAATTCCATTACACTATCGACGACGATGAAAAAACAAAACAAACATGTGGCGATTTTTATTGAATTGTATTTCGTCTCGCCGCGCGCGTGTGTGTGTGCGTGTGTGTGATCGATGAATGCGCGGTAAATGTACGTTTGAGGGTGTCGGATACAGCCGACAGCCGTTTGTTGTCGAGGCAAAATTCAAACGATTTCTAATTTCTTGGTCGCACGGCCGTTACGGGACAAATAAAATCACACCACTTCGACGAGCTGCAGAACAGGAAAAACATATCGCGGTAGGATTTCGAGAATTTCGTTAATACTGTAGTAATCAAACACAACGTTTTGAAGCTATTCGATTTCTAACGTAGAAAAAACAAAAAATTGATTTTAAAAACTACCGATGTTAAGAAATATTCAGATGTCGTCCTTATGTAATAATTCGTATCCTACAGATTAAGAGTTCAAACGCGACACGTAAAAAGTCCTCCACTTTCGAGTATGAGAATGGTCGAAATCTATCTTCACGGAATGCTTCGAGGCGATTTTTGTTTTTACTAAAACTCTACTCGAATTGAAAATAAAAAGTGTAGGTACTCGTCGACAGAACACGCATTATTTCGTTTTCACTATATTAATTTAAAACCTCGTAGATAATACCCCCCACGTGGGTCAATATATATATACATAGGAACGTGAACTAAATTTAAAAAATTTTTAAAAAAAACGCGTTTCTAGTATTCGATTGTAATATATGCGCGTATCTATTGTACAGGGACTTCTTCTCTTTTTCGAGAATATTATTAACAAAAAGTCAAAACATAAACACGAATCGAACTCGATATACCCGTTTTTATTTCTTCTTCTTTTTTTTTATAGTGGCTCGCACTATATTTTAACAACAACTTTCGCACGAAAACAAACCGGACCGTGATCACTGATCAGTGATCACACAGCGCCGCCGCCGCCGCCGCCGCCGATAGATAATGTCACAATGACAATGCGACACCGTGTCGCGCGATTAAAACACAACAATTATTTTATTCGTTATCCCCGACCAGAGGTCACCGCGGGTTCACTACAACGACTGCACGCCGCGCCGTGTACATTAAACGCGTGAAATTTCGATTTTCGACGAGATTTAAAAACAGTTTGGAAAACCAAATTGATTTCATTATGCGCTTTGCGTTTATATTGTCGTTTGACTGATAAATTTAACGATAGATCATATCGTCGAAATTCAATTAAAAGAAATTGAGTTCATGGCTATCCGAAAGACGCGACAGGTAACCGCAAGAAGCGAGTACTTTTTCATTTTATTATTTTATAAACAATGCAACCGCGATTTGGTTCGCGGTTTTACAACAACCCATACGGGGTAGTAGTTACCGAAGGGGGGGAGGGTCTAGAGGTACTGGGGTATGTTATACGTTACAACGTATTATACGAGTCAATAAAATCTAATATCGTATTTTTTAAAGACCCGAAATAGCGTCGTCCGAGAGAAAGGCGCGACTGTTGCGCATTTGCTCCGGTCTAGATTTTTGTTCGAGTCAGCCGCTCTCACGTTTGAAAGAGGTATAATAATATATACAGTATACATGTTATCATTCGATTTTACCTATTTTAAAATATTAATCGACAAAATCATTTAAAAACGAGTGTGCGTTCGTGACCGAGAAACCTCGCGAGGTATCTAGGTGTAATAAGAACAGAACTTGGTTTCGAAAACCTCGCATCGCCAGTACAATATATTATGGTCACCCCCAGCTTATGAAAAAACCGACGTGTCGACGCCGATCACTGTTAAAACAAATATCGCAGCGTTCAGAGTATATTCTCTAATTATACGACACGCATTGATAATAATAATTGCAAATATAACTGCAAATTACTGCGAACGTACAGGAAGTCATTATAATACGACGATGGTAATATTACGTCGATATTATAATATATTATATTACTATTCGCAATGTCTTTCCGATTACGCGTTGTTTTATCATCTCGCCCGTTTCGATATAGATATTCCCGTAATACAACAACATCGCAAGAGTGCGCGATTAATAATTTGCAGAATTTCACCGCCGACTGCGGAGAGTAGTATCGTAATTATTATTAGTATATTTGAAACGTACGCGAGTGCGTAAATTATGATTTACGAGTTCCGCGACTGATAATATGCGATACAGACGTATCGGTATCGCCATAATGAATAAATGGAAAAGAAACGCATGCATTGTCATTATCTGACATTCGCCGCTGCGCGTTGTCGCCTCCATGCGTATATTTATACCACAATTGGTCGTAATTATAAAAATAGTTGACAAAACATAATAATTATTACGCGAACATTGATCATCAGACCAAGCGACGAATTCACGATACGAGTCGAAGGAAAATTAATTAAATTATCTATCCGAATTTCAGACGAGAAACACACGCATACAACAATGTATTATTACGGACGATGACTATTTAACACCACAATGGATGTGCCAAGTGTAAAATCTTTGAATATTTTCTACCCGCAGGCGTGTTTGTATTAAATAAAGATTACTTTTTTCGAACCCGACAATAATAGTATATAATAACAAACGTATTTTTCACAGTATACACACTTTATTACTACGTACACATAAATATAAGTAAAGCGCGTTGTCGAACACGTATCTACATATATATATATATATATATATTGTTATACAACGGTAAATTTATTTACAATTGATTTTTTTTTCCGAAAGAAATTGCAATATTATTATTATTATTATTTTACGAATAACAATAGAACGAAAAAAAAAACTCATAATGATGTTTACAGTGATTTCGATTCATATTTCTTAACGACGATTCAAAACGAGATTTATTTGCGTTTTTAATTTAAACCTAATTATAATCATTATTTTTTACCTTAAATTACGAAGGAGAAAACGAGTGGAAAATCGAAAAATTTGTTGTTTAATTTATAGACAGCAGTGGACAAAGAGAAGAGCACAGGAGTGCGTGGCCCTTTCAACCCCCCCACCCACCCAGTGTTTATATAATTACTAATACGCCTTTTTTCTATTAACATTATACAATCTCAAAAACACTAGTATTATATTTCATTTAATTTTAGGTAAAATATAATTGTTTGACAACGATGGTATATTACATATACAACAGGCGATATTCATCGAAAACAAAAATGACTGAGCGCACAACACTGAGGAGAGCGGAAGGTACCGAAATTGATTTTATTTTGTTTACTCTTCTCGCACCGAAGAAATGTCATAAAACGTAATTTACCGACGAAATATACAAAACAAAAAACGAGTTACGTTATCTTTGGGACTTCTTTCGACGTCCAGAGCGGAATATTAAAATAATATTTAACAAGACGTCACGTAATATATATTATTATCGCGTACCTATGTATAACGATTCTCGAGCAACTCTCGAGCAGTACATTATACTGCGGCAGATATGATATACACCGGAAAGTGGTTGAATATTTTAAATGTTTAAATACGCTGTCGCCGGGGAAAGTGGGGCACAAATATGTTTTAGTTTTTAAAGCCGATTCCGCGCGAGTAAACTATATTATTACATTACACTGCAGGTATCCAGTTACTACTATAAAAAATACTGCTCTAATGCCGTGTATATAAATATATATATATATATGTGTATATGCTTACAGAATATATATTTAATCTATATACTACATAACGTTGAACAAACATCGCCGTAAAAGAAAAAAAAACACCCAAGTGGCCAAGTCCCATCGCGACACCAAATGTATACCCATTATACAGGCGGTCGAAGGAGTGTCGATTCATCGAGAACATTGTAAATATTAAAAACCGGATATTGGTTTTGGATGATATGAGAAAACGGGCGTGCGCCGCCGTCGCGGTGTCTTAAAATTCGAAAGCGCTCGCGTATCGGCTGATTTATAGATCGTGGATAACGATTCCGAAAAGAGCTCGGAAGAGCGGATTACAAAGTTATTACGAGACGACCATTATTGACGAATGACCAAAACGAACCAGCGCAAATATTTTGCATAATATACATGCATAGTATACACGAGAGTAATATTATAAGTTCTATAATATATTTGACACCACAACGGCATAACATGACAATAATATTGGAATCGATAAAAAAATTAAAACGAAAATTATCTATTAATCAAACTTGATTAACACTCAAAACGTTAACATATTATACAAATTAAACAAATCCACCCATCGCCCACCCCTCTCCCCGTAAAATCGTCACTGCGACTGCTACTAAACGCAGAAAAAGAGACAATGGCTCGGCATCGTCGAAGATAGTAAAGACTTACACCACACCGAGGTGGATTTATATAACAATACCCATATGTTAAGTGCAGTGAACATATAGACACGGGTATAATAATATATAGGTGGGCATAGATAATAATAATAATAAAACGTATATTATATACAGACGTCGCGGGCATCATCATGCACACATCATCGCTAGGTCGTCGTTGTTTATGATATTTTTTTTCTATACGCGCGCGCGAGACGAGTACACCGTTGTTACGCGCGTTGACATTGTCATCGCGTCGTATAATGTATAAAATATAGGTACGGTTTGTAATGAGAATTTGTAATTTTCCCCTCGTGTGTATCGCGCAATGTACCCGTGTGTATAATATATAATATTAATACAACACGTCGTTCGGTCGCCACACGCGCGCGGGCGAGCCATTGTCATCGCGCCGTAAATAAAATAACACGGCCATATGGGTATATAGGGTGTCCTGCGGATGAGATCGGATAAATGCAATGACCCGGGTACGGCGGATTTATAATAATACGCGAACACGTGTATTTAGAACTGTTTGGAAAAAATTGATGAGAAATGCGCACGATTAGATAGATTTTATTTTAGACGTTTTCAATTTTGCATGTTATATTTAGCTAATTTTTCAATATAATCACGCCGAATTACGTGTTGAATAAAAACTATTCGAAAATAGCGAGTAGCAAATTCCGATCGATATCGTGGATATGATTATCGAAGTGAAGAAATAACGAATCGATTATAATTATGTTAAATTTTAAGTTCATATTTGTAACTTTTAACATTTTATCGCCTATTTAATGCGTTTGAGTAGATATATTCAAATTTCAAGTGCATACTTAAATGCATATATTTTTTTTAAAACATATTTTCAGAGATTTTTTTTTATGTAATAATTACTAGAAACTTGTACTACAGTTATAATAATTATTATGTGTTTACATTTTGTTTATTTTTGAAGAAAACATTATTGTTGAGAATGTGTAATGACTAATGAGTAATGACTAATGATATTATAATCATTGATTTTCTAGAAATAATATTTTAGCTTAGAAATATTTCAATCACTTTTTTTTTTAAATTATAGATGAACATTGTGATTATTAAACGAAAAAAAAAATTGTAATTCAAATGTACTTCAAAAATCGTCTAGAAATTAATGAATCCACTGGGTTGATAGTCCTAGACAACGACATTAGGTTCAATCAAAATGACAGTCTTGACTTGCTATTGAATCCGTTTAAAAATTTGTTTACTTTTATAGCGGTGCACGAGTGTAATGATTATTACAACAAGAAGAGAAAACTTTAAAATATAGAACAGAGCAAAAAGTTATCGTATTCGTCACATCTCCGCGTGACGACATCCTGTATAATTAATGTACGTACAACCTATCGTGACCAGTCGCGTCTTCGAGCCCGTGTTATTGTTATTCACTCCTCGTGTTGACGGTAAATAATAATAATAGTAATATTGATATAATAATAATAAGTATTCCGTCCGAAGAGCACCCGCCGGGGCCAAGGCTCGTCGCCACGCGCACCATTACGAATCGCTTACGGAATAAAAATATAAGATCGTTACCTACATAATACGATGATAATATTATATCCTTACAGACGGAAAAAGACTAAACCGAATAATTAATAGTATAATATAAAACGCGGAAAGAGGAGCTCGTGCCCGAACGGTGTCACACGCCGATGACCGTCGAGACGCACTCGACGCGCGTCGTCGTACGCCAAGAATATTAATTTTTACCGGAAGAAAAAAAACCGTTTATTATTATTATTATTATTATTGTAATATATCATAAATATATCGTCGAAAAAATAAAAACGAGAAAATCATAACGTCAATTGTATAATAATAGATATCTAATAATAATAATAAGTAATAACAGTATAATGAAGTCGTGATGAGTATAATATTGTACTCGGTTTGTTTCAAGGGCGTCTAATGACCACGACGAGTACGCACGCACGCACGCACGCACGCACACACACACACACACACACACACACACACACACACACACACACATGATATAATAGGGCACAATGACTTGGGCCAGACGCCATTAAAAACGCATACAGTACACATTACCGCCGTCGTTTCCAACTCGATCCGTGTGTGATTTACACGGCGGCGTATCGACGTCATTTGCGCGCGCAGACTTGAATATTTCAGATAGAACCTATTACAATATTTTCGCAGCATGGCCGTTTTCCGACGAGACGAATAACGAACGAAAAGCCACTACCCCGCACACGTGGTACTATACTAAATATAATTCGATGGGTATTGATCGCGCGTCCATGATCGACGAACGACGTTCAAAACGTCGAAACGTTATTCGAGTGCGCGCGGCGAATTCTCGAACGTTCGGCTGTCGTCGATAAAAAACAGTGCACAGTATTATATCGATCGAATCCCGGTCGAGTACCTGCTACTCCGATAACGATATGGCGTGCGCGTAACAGAGACAGAGACAGAAGTCCGGCGCGTATAATATTTATAAATGTAAATGTGTGCACGTTTCGAAGTGTCGTCGACCCTAGGGAAAAAAAATATAAAAACACGAGGAAACGTTACTGCAGCACGTATACCGTCTGGTCTCATGACAACTCGTAATAACGTTTCGAAAAACCCATAATCATCAATTAGAACGCCATGCGAAAAATAAATCGTCTTACAACGGTCGATCCGTATTTCCGAACAAAACGACCTTTTTCTTTTTAATATTATGCTTTCAAAGTCAAAACGTTTGCCTCCATGTTTCAAAAACTGAAATGAAACCAGTAGATCTCTACGTCTTAATCTGTATAGGAGATAATTAAGCGTCTAATCGTGTATTTTTAGGTAGCGCTCCGTGCCATCGATGAGTGAAAATTACGAGTTACAATCAACCGACCGTCATTCCCATTCGGTTCAGTTAGATTAGGTTAGGTCAGTTTAAAATTTAAAATATTACATTTACGATTTATTTTACTGCCTAGGCGTATTTCCTTTTATGTAAAATAGCGACTATTTAATTTTGAATTATAATACATCAATCACAATGTATTGACTGTAAAAAAAAAACGTAAAAAAATTGTACCATCACAACAAAATACCAAATTACTAACCTAACACAGTTAAGTGGAAGTGCACTCGTAGTGTGCGATAGTGTAATTAAGAATTATTTTTAATTTAAAACCAAGACGTTATGAAATTAATAATCGATTGAAATTGATTTAGGTCAAAAGCTTTTTACTGTTTGTATAATATTTATCGTTATGTACTTTATTCTATTCCAAACGATATTACCATTGCAGATGCAGAAAACCCAATCACGCTTGAAAAGAAAAAAAACTAAAACCGGAAAAATATAGACACGAGAATCCGAAATTCACTCGAAAATCTCGATCGAGTGGCGATGAAGAACTAAACGAGAGGACGTCTGGACGATTTGACATTTAAAGTGTTTATACTTCAAACTCGGACTCTGGTCAGCTACTCAAGACTAAAACTTAATAATACATAGCGTACATTATGTTCACGGCCGACCTAAATCGAATCGAACGTATGTGGTACACTGTGTTTGGTCCCAAACGTTTTATTTTTATTACGAAAAGTGTCTACGTATAGCTTAAACGCGTATACCCCCGTCGCGCGTCGTCGGACGAATACAAATACGTTTTTAACAATATAAACTACAATGGGTCACTCGTTCGAGGGTTATATAATAAAAAAGTTTAAAAAATGCAATTCCGCTTTAAATAATTTACATATAATGGTTCGACGAATACTACAATGAATACAGAACATCACATAATATTACGTATTTAAATTTTTTTTTTTTATATATACGCACGGTCACCATTATATACATAATATATATAATACATGTACCAATACAATGTGTACGACGTACGTATTTATTATGTTATATATTTAGTATTTATCGACGATAAAAAGAAAAAAGAATAATAATAATAATCCGAATTGCCAGTGCTTTGTAGGCTGTAAACATTTATAATAACGTCGAAGAATAAGAAACATTTAGATGTATACAATAATAAGTAAAATTCGATTTATTTAAACGTGTTATTCGTCTTTTTTTGTTAGGAAAAGAACCATTAAAAAAATTATCTCACAGGGTAAGCAGCGACGTGCCCAGGGGAGGCGAGATGCTAAGGAATTGTCTTTCTTTTTTTTTAACCGACTAGTAGAAAATATCCGTTATTACTCATCATATTAAACCATATTTAACCTGCCTATATACAAAAAGCATACATTATACGAGTGCGACAAATTATAAGAAAATAAAAATCATAACTATCAAACGTTCACGAAGAGAAAAATGATGAAATTTTATTTGTTACTTTTCATCAGACTATGGTTCGAGAACTTCTGTACAAGGCGTAACAGGTAATCGGCCACTGACGGCAAACTGTGGTCTAACCACCAAAACCGTAATTATAATAAATAGATGCATACAATGAATGTATAATGTGTGTGTGTGTGTGTGTTTGTGTGTGTGTGTGTGTGTGTGTTACAAGAGTTTTGGCCACTAGGCGAAAAAAACGTTCAAGAGAGAAGAGGGGACCGGAGTTTAGAGTAGGAGCCACAAAAACGAAAGATTTAAAAATGTAATGATAAAAAGCTTAAAATATTTTCTTGAAGGGGCCATAAACATTTTTGAGGAGCGCTCGAGCCTATCGATTCGTTAAAACTTATTATCTACTTATAACATCCCTCCCATGCCGAATTTCTCATCCATTATTGGTACACGGTATACGGTAAGTATACCATAATTGTCTCAAAACGCACGTAAAACCAAATAAAAAAATAAAACAAAAACGTAATTATTCCACGAACGATATAATTAAAAAATAATAATACTAATAATAATAATAAAACCTAAACGACCCACCGAAAACTGTCACAATATTTTCTTCCTTTGCCGCCGCGTATCCGGTGATCATATTTCCAAAACGACGTGCGTAGCAAATCGTGAATTATGAATTAACAACAGAACGACGGTTGAGAGGAGGGTAAGGAGGGGAAACGATTTCTCAGTGCAGGTGTATACTCCTACCGCTGTCCCACTCCACACGATAATAATATCACAACGTCAAAAACAACAGTCGAAAAATATAACATGGCATAATAATAAATTAATAACCTACACGCGGCATTTTTTTTATCATTATTATTATTTTTAGTCCCGCGGAAAAAAATGTTACGTGATTTTAAAACGCATTGAAAATTCACCATGGTCGTGAAATTATTTTTGGAGACTCGATCCGTTTCTCAAAACGTGTTTGTAATATATACATTTTTATATTGTTCGCGGGAAAAAAATCGACAGAACGAAAAAACGCCTACACTTCCACGTTCGTATATATCATATTATGTTAATGCGCAGGTTTACTCGATAATAATATTATTAAAATAACTCTTGGTTTTTTTTTCCGCCAAAAATCGTATGAACAAACAGATTCGTGTGGGTCACGGTCCGCGGATCTTTACGAGCCGTGAAATTTCGCCTTGGCAAGGCCACCGCGATCCGCGGCGGCGTAATGTAAATAATATATACGCGACGCGACTACACAAAACAATTTATAGTTAAGTAGTTTTCCAGGGGTTCTACGTAAGATATCATATCGTTATACTAGAGAACGAATTTTATTGGGTTTTTTTTTAAAAAGATTTCTAAACACTATAAAATGATGCCATTCCGAATTGTGATCAAACTTTGATATAATATACTCGCACAAAATATTCCGGTAAAATATGATTGAAAAAATACAGTAACCTGAAAATAGTATACATAATCGTCATCTACAGAAAGTGCTCTGATACGCAAAATCAATCCCCTTTCTTTTTTAACCCCTTAGAGGTGCAAAAGAGCAAAGGAATATAATACGTGAAAACCTAAAAACTCATTTTCTAATAATTACTATAACACATTATCGTTTCTCAACTATCGCCGCAGCAACGTCCAAAGTTCGCAGCGCACCGTCGTCGGTCGTACAACGGTTATCCATCCGATGATAAAACGATCGATCTCTCCACCCCATCTCATAAAGACCCTCCTCACCTACACCTGCAACTCCCGGAGCGTATTATATTTGACGTTTTCGGCCCGCGCGATTGAATCGTTATCGAAATATCGAATACACACGATACACGATATTATTATTACATTTTCCCACACGCCTATCGGGGGTTTGTTGAAATTGTTTTCCGATTGTTCGTGGAGTTCGAACCCCGGGGATACGGCGCAGCGCGCGGCAGCATTGCAGTCAGATGATTTCTAACGGAAAACAACAGACGAATCATTATAAAAGAGAGAGAAAAAACAAACGGCCTATTGATCGTAGATGAAATTAATTTTGGCCCGCGGTGACGTCTGCGCGACATATAGGTGGTATCTACGCATTCCGCACGACGACGCGCGATCGTTATTCGAATACTGCGGTAGTCAGCGGTGTAGCTACAAGGAGGGGGAGGGGGCCATTCCTCCTATCCTGCATTGTCTAGTATATATTTAACGTTCAAATTTTAAGTTCACGCGAAAATTCTTTAATTTTTCGGATATTCGACAGACACCGTCCGATAAACGACATTAGACGTCTAGTGCGAATGACAGACAAAAAATATGAGGAAATAATTATTTAATGTTTTGACACGACGAAATAGTAATATAAGTACATCAGAAAAATATCTGAACGAGAAATCGTTCGCAAGGATACGCGGAAAAAGCTCGTCTAGAAATTTCAGCCAATAGAATTGGTAAAATAGTTTTCAAAATTTTAAATGTTTGGCATTTATACGTAAAAACCGAATTATTATAATTTATAGTATTCCCGTTATTAAAAAAAGGAATAAAAATTTTTAACAGTAAATTTCCGCGTGTTGATTTTTTTACAATCGAGTAGTCTTTGTTGACCATATTCTGCAAAATCTATGCTACCCCTGCAGGCAGTGGGCAATCGAAGGAAAAATCAAAACCTCCGAGAAGAGGTGACCTCGAACATTTTACGAAGGAGATTTGACGATATATTCACCATAACGTATGGATTTCAATATTATACTACTAATACTACCTATATATATACTCATTCGGTTGCCCAACATTAATGTATTTGCATAACAACGCGGCAACTCGTCGAACAAGTAAAACTACACGTAATATATTAATATTTTATGTACCTTCGAAACGACGAAGTAAAACTATCGTAACACAATCATACGACATTGAGCACTTAACATAAATATACGTGCCGATTGTCGATCGACTATTCATACGCGCAGGTCACTACAATACTCGATAGCAGACGACAAACTCGTTGCACCCAGCGATATTTGAATAACAATATTTTGATCTATCTCTTCAAACGCGTCGACCGAAACAAAAAGCGTTCGATTACACCGTCATCGGGGTCTATTTTCACTCCTAACGTTATTGGCTCTTTGCGAGAAAAAAAACACGCAGACATACGACGGCGACGTGTGTGTATGACACTATGATAACCGTTTATTTTGACTCGCGAACAATAATGATACGCCGACGTATCCGAGATATAAACGGTTATAACGAAACGAGTGAAAAAATGTTCTGGTAAAAAAATACCAACGGATACTAAAAGCGCGCTGGTTGTATACCATGAAGATTAAAACTAGTTTTAAAACGCAGAAAATAGAGTAAAATCAATGAATGAACGATAAAATATTATTTTTCGCAGTGTATAGAAATACGTAGGATTTGATAACACGTGCCTAAAGTGATGTATGTATATTGTATACAACGTTTATGAGCATTATAACAGGGGTGCCAGGTTCGTACAAGGATCGATATCAATTACACAATGTCAACACCGACACGACACGCGACATTTGTAAATGCTGTAGATCATTAAGTTTAGTAGAATTGAACGATGAAAAACAAAAGTTAAAAATTATTAATTGTTAATGAGTGTAACTAAGGAAATGTATATTTATTTTTATTTTTTAATTCATTTTTTTCATTACACAATTTGTTACATAAATAAGCGAAAAACGTGATGATAAGAAAATGAAAGAAAAAAAAACATAATTTACAAACTGAAGAATTCCACCTATTTTTTAATTTATAAAATAATGTGCGTTTATTACATTAAAAGTAGATAGATTGGAAATAAATATTAAATTTAAGTTCATGAATAAATCTATATTAACATTAAAATTATGTAAATATGATTTTTTTTTAATTTCGTGAAAAATTGGCAAAAAATACAATTCACTATAATAGTGTGTTTTTATTTAGATTTCCGCAAAAAAAAAAAAAAAAACTAATAAGTTTTGAAATTATTAGAAATATATACGTAGTGGATAAATGATATATAAACTACATACACTATATATAAAATATTTAGTTGAGATAAAATCACAATAGGCACCCCTGAATACATCGACACATATAAGTTATATTTAAGTGAAGTAGCACAGCATAAACTGTCGGCGCCCTCTGCAGGACGACAGGCAAGAGTCGATAATTTCTTGGAAACTTTTCAAGAGGAATTAAAAGCTGAAAACTCGCGTAGTCTTAAATTATACGTAAGCAAAAAGAGAAATAAATAAAACTAAGAAGCCGAAGAATCGTAGTCGCAGAAGAAATTTTAATATGGCATAGGTACCGAGTAAGGGAGCTCTAAGGATCCAACACGCGTGGAATGTTATAATCTGAGCTCAGATTCACATACATTATAAAATGTTCGGTTTTTTTTTAAAACGTGTGACCAATTTATCGACAGTATACGTTTCGTTTTTTGATTAAACTATTTCTAAATCTCAGAATCATTCATATAGTAGTAGGTAAGTTACAAAATAATGTGTAACCTCATTTGCAAACAATCAATAACCCGGTCAAAAAAAAAACTATGAATTCGGGATTTGAATGGTAAGTTCTTTCTTCGGTGGGGGTAGGGAGGGGGGGTAGAAAAAGAATGACTAACATTTACCTACAACTTTCGCGCGAACTGTACAAATACACCTAGTGAGACTTTAGTGATCCATAAATACGAATAAAAATCGATAAAAGACTATTAAAACGCCGGACTCTAGAACAGGGGTAGGCTTCCTTTTTTAAAAAAGGCCCTTTTTTTAGTACCATGATGTCCAAACCGCACTCCACTGCACAATAAAATCGAACAACTATTTATTTTTATTTTATTCTTACATTAAAACTATATTATAAATGACATTAAGAAAATTTTAATACGATACAGACTTATACGTTCATGAAATAATATATAATTTATATTATTAAGACCGTATTGGAAAGAAAAGTATTAATTTATATTTTTATTTTTTTTTTTATAAAGAAATAAAGTTTTTATATTGAGGCGTATTCTCAAGTGTCACACATTACAAGCTAAGGTGACCTACCCCTGCTCTAGAGGGTTGAAAAAGCTCTCGAGAGACGAATGCAAAAAATAAAAGAAAAAAAAGAAGCTTTTAAAATAATAGCGGCACGTACCTTTGGCGCATCGTCGCTGTTGGCGTCGATCCCGACGAGCTTGGTGGTCGAGCCCATGGGGGTGTGGCTGAACGGGACGGCCGCACCCCCGACGCCGCGCAAATCGCCGCCCGTGATGGTGGTGCCCTGCACCGCTGCCGCCGCCGCAGCCGCCGCGGCCGAAAAGTCGTACTCGTCCCACGCGGCGGCGCCGCCGAAGTCGCTCAGCTCGTCGCCGGACCGGTAGAAACAACCACCGCCGCCGCCGAGGTGATGGTGTTGGTGATGGAGTTGGTGGTCGGTGGCCGTGGACGCCGGCGGGCCCGTAGTCGTAGCAGTCGTGGCCGTACAGGTCCCGGTGGCCGTGTCGCAGTCGCCACAATAACAATCGTCGTACACCGAACACGTGCCGTCGACGTAATAACAATACCCGTCGCAGTCTTCGCCGCGGTATGTGTCGCAGTCGCGGTCGTCCGTGTCGCAGCAGTCGGTCGCGGAGGTAACGTACGCGAACGCGGACTTTTGCGGACTGAACGCCTCTCGCACCAGCGGCGGCGGCGGTGGCGGCACGGGCAACCGAGGCGGCGGCCGGCCTACCCCGCCACCGCCGCCGCCGACTACTCCCGCTTCGTCGTCGGGTTCCAGTTTGCGGAACACGCCGTAGCACGATAGTTCGGCGTTAGCCACTTCGGTTGTGACGGTCGACGTCTCGTGTTTGCCGCGCATCGCCGAAATGTTCGACACGGACCTCGTGATCTGCGAGAATAAAATTTATCAAATAAATAAAAAAATCTTGAGAATAAAGAATTATTTCTAGAGAATTATATCATTCAATTAACACGTTTAAATTATCACACAATTATTGTAGACGACTTTTTGATCTTTTCCGTTATGTTTATATTTAATGTTATGTCACTAATATAAGTTTTAATATTTTTTCTAGAGTTAATAAATCGATTACTAAATTTCTAGATGTTTTAATTTAATCAATATACAGTTATATAAGGTATATTGAAATGAAAAAGTAGGCACTTATTATATTTACTCTGATAACTCTCGGTATATTTTTCATTTTATAAGTATGGTGAGTTTATTCGCACACAAGGTTATAAAGAATTATCATATGAAATACTCGTATATTTTTTATTTCTGCTGTGTATATCAACAAGTATTATAAATATAACTACTATCAATTAAATTAATACATTTAGTTATTTAGTAATGAATATTGATCAATTCTAGAAAGAAAAATAACCGATAGAAAATATAATGTGCTCATAGGTATATTTGATTACATTTAATAACGTTATATAAATTATTTACAGTAGCAGGTAGTGATAGTGAAGGAGGAAGGGAGAAACCGCTAGCATGTTATCGTCTGCCTTGAACATTTCCTGCCCCTCCAAGTTGGAAATTTAAATTTCGCCTATGATAACGTGCGCATATTTATATTCGTCGTCTGATTGTATAAATACTATACACATAATAAAGCATACGAGCCGAACGATGACATAAGCGTTTATTGTGTACAGTCGAAAAATAAACACGCAGACGAAAACGGATTCATATAACAGTCAGTTAATCGTGCGAAAATGCACACGGTAGGCACCGTCCAAGTATAACATTTTGTCGTGTTTTTTCGGTTTATTGTTTTCGATTATCATTTTACAATGCCTCGCATTAATACGTATGTATAATAATAAGACACGAATCGCACGCGCTCGCGTCGCGGTATTCCGGGTACTTCCGCACGAATAATAGCTGTACGACGGGTAGGGGGGGGGTCCATCGAGGTCTTCGAAATTAGTATTCCGAGTTTAATTGTGAAAATAATTTTAAAAAACAATCAAAATAATTGAAAAACGCTCGTTTTGCGAAAACAGCGCACTGGAAATACGATGAGAAAAAATAACCTCTCGGAGGGAGGGAGGTTTAAGGTAAAAAGCATTGATTTTATAAGGATTTTACCTATTATGTATCTACTTTGAGAGCTATAGCTATGTCTGTGTATATATATATTATAAATGTTGGCAGAAAGTTTTACTCAAACAAAGTAATTACATTATTCAATCGTCGGAGTAAATGGTAACTTTCTTCGTAGGAAGTATAAAAATATTTATTTCGACAACTATACAATATAGATTAATTGGAAGACTTGTTGTTTTTCAAGACGCATAAACTTTGTCGAAAAAATAACAGACAGTCACGCGAACTTAAAATTTTTCATATACGACATTTGACAGGTTTGTTTTATTTAGGAAATTAGACGCCTGGCACGACGCAAAAATGTATTGACCGCAGTTAACAAATATGCATTATTGTTATCTTGGCGTTAATGTCTGCGACGTAAATCTGAGTTATATAAAGGACGATTTTATGATTTTATTTTCAACAAAATAAACTGAATTATTTTATACAAACGAAGTACTAGTTTACATACTTATAAAACATCATTTCGCCGTCCATGATGTGCAAGATATACGAATAAAATATAGACTAGCCTACAGCTGCTATCAATTTTTAAATAATTTCAATTAATTATTTATATGAAAGCTAGCTAACGATTATTGAATTCAAGCGAGTACACGCACAGTTCAACCTATTTAGTAAATCAAATTAAATTTTCGAATACGTTGATATTTAATTATTTATTCCGCCTCGCGGTGTTCATGATAATAATTCATAATTCTATTAAACGTACTTTACTAGGTAGTAAAAGTTTCCGTTCGAATACGTCCTAAGTTTTTTTTAAATCAAGAAATCGCAATACGAATAACGAAACGAGCGCAAACAATATCTCCCGAATTGTGAAAATCGACAATTCGACATTAGTCGCCTTTAATATATTTGTAAATATATACGTTTACCTAATACATGTATACAAACATAATACGTTTTTTTTACGGTAAAACGATAAAACAACAAACGCGTGCAAAAATATTTCATAATAATATTATAATAGCAATAATTCAAAATAATATTAAAAATCGTAAACATGACACCATAATTATTATTCATACGATATTTATAGGTGGACTGTTTATAAACTATTTGTTACCAAAAACAAATAATTATTAAAACTATCATGCACCACACTCGATGTTTACACGGTTTAAATATTATGTAAATATATACCTAAATTTATGAAATTAAAAAGAAAAGTATAAACGAGTATAAACCTACTCGCGATAGTATTGAGGCCGATGTCACTTCGAATCATCATAATTCGTACGTCTCGTTAATACAATATCGCAACAACACACCTATTATTCCCTCGTCGGCTTTCAAAATCTGAAACAATCATGAGCATTATAGTCCGGTAACGACTGACAAGCCGACTCGAATGATTGTCCTCTCTAAGGCTCGCGCGTACACAACCACGCCTAATCTTCACTCGCAATATTATATTATTTTCGTCGCTTTAATTTTTACGTAGTCATTCTGTACAAGTGTACAAATACGTTTATATTTTCCCTAAGAATATATTACACATACACACACACACACACACACACACACACACACACACACAGTATATAAATATAAAATAATATAATTAATATTACAATAACAGAAAACAGTAAGTAGGTACATTTCTAAACAAAAACAACTTGCTTGTTTACATTTTATTAGAAAAACATCGTGCGATAATGAAAAAAAAAAAAAGAAAAGAAAGTTGTGTAATATTTTGAAACGACAAGTATTCGCCAAGCGATAGTAGCGTAGGGTGATAACGATAATGGAGATTACGCTTTTTAGACTCTCTACTGTAGTTTAAAACAGTAAATTTACTCGTAAACTCCCGTTACATATAGACGAATGAAATTATCCGGTATAAATATGCACCTACAAAACAGCGTTTCGACGGATGAGTGGCTAAAAGTCGTATGTCATAATAATACTCACGAATTTCACAAGAAGGTCGTTTTACATTTTTCAATTTATATCATAACATTTATAACTCGTGCTTAAATTTACTTTTTATCAATTATCTCGACTCATTCTAATGTAAAACAAAATACACAATAACCAACTCGATGGAGTCATTCCGGTCGATCGATACATATTTGCAATTTAATTTTTAGTTTTTTAGCCGTCAAAGTATAGAATAATATTATAATTTCATATGTACATCATATCGTTGTACAATATTTAAATTTAAATGTAAATAACGAGTATAAGTTACAAAACACATTGAAATATTGCACGTTTTAATTGAATCGTATAATAGATTTCATAACATTTCGCCAGCCGTTAAATATCACATGTATATAAGGTGTCGCGTTTATTGAACAATTATAATGACTAATGACTAATGAGTATACCAACATTAGGAACATATTGACAACACGATCACATTTTTACATTTCAATCGTGTACCTACATAGTAATGTTACACAGGCTTTGAATGTGACAGTTACATCGTTATTAAAGAAGCGAACCGTCTGAAGCATACTCCTTGATTTAGACGACAAGATTTATCTGCCGTAGGAAATTTTAGACTTATTGTACAATTCTATATACGCTTTAAAGTATAAATCACACAACAATGGCAGCCGGCTTGGACGCGCCTTATAGATTCAAAGAAAACATGATGATTCTTAAAGATTTTCCTTTGTTATTTAGCTCCTTTTTTTTTTCAATTACCCCGATACACAAAAAAAGTATAAATGTCTAGTTTTTGAACTTCAAAATGTTGGGTTTATTGATTACAAAACGAAAAAATTCTCAACATATTCGAATTTTAATAATTGAATGTGCGTACAAATATTACGGACAATGGACAATAAACTTTAAACAATTATACACACGCGCGTTTTAAATTCAAATAAAAAGTATTGTTTTGAACGCAATAGGCCATGCGTTACAGGGGAAAAGAAAATACGGAAATGGAAAATTTAAAAGTTATTATCCAATAATTAGAATCTAGATGCTCGTGTTGCCGACCTTGATATCTAGATGGCCTTCTCGCTCGGAACAAACATGTATATATTTTTATACTTAAATTCGTACGTCGTACAAGTAGAGATAGTTGACGATTACGCGCGTAGGATGATTTTGTAACTGCTAGTTGCCTACTTCAGTTATATTATGCGACAAATAGGTATGATACAAGTATTGTTTACTAAAAAAAAAAAATAACACTTCGCAATCTCTAGAAATTAAATAAAAATAAAACACAATAACTATACATTACATCTATAGTTTATCTGCAAACAATATATTAAAATATCTTTTTACCGAATTTTGTATTGAATATATAGGTACTATAACTTAAATATATAAACAAAAATAGAGACTAATTGTAATAATTTGTTTAAGATGAACGTAATTTAACAAAGCCGGCGTTATATTATTCCAATTAATTGACCATAGCAGTAAATTATGAAATTAATTTGATTAAATTCACGGAACGCTTGAGATTAAAATGTAATATCAAATTGAGAAATATAACAGGGAAACCTCTCTACAACGGAACCGAAATATTTTTCCGCTATAGAGTTTTCAGTTAAAGAGGAGATAAAAATTTC
The DNA here is from genome assembly GCA_948098885.1 of Drepanosiphum platanoidis. Lineage (NCBI taxonomy): Eukaryota > Metazoa > Arthropoda > Insecta > Hemiptera > Aphididae > Drepanosiphum > Drepanosiphum platanoidis. Next base: position 20,049,990 of record OX402534.1, read on the forward strand.
ACAAAATTTGAAATTTTCCGTAATAAAGATAATTCCGTCTTAAAATGAGTCAGTTAAACAGAAGTTTTACTTTTTTCCATATCGATCGTCAATAATAATTTATTGTAATCGATACATTACTGACTACATTTACTTAAAAAGGTTATCATATCACTACTCACTCTCATTAATTTTTTCTGAAACTGTGAAAATATATCGCTCGTTATTTTCAATAAAACGAAAAATATTATTATGCTGAAAACATGTTTAATTATTTACCACCATTATTTAAAACAATACTAAGGTGTGTTCTATTGTGTCAAATAATAACAATACCGACCACAATAATTAGACAATGTCTTTTTAGTCTTTTAAGATTTGAAGACGACCACAGTGTTGTATAGATGTATTTCAATAATTTCATAAAACGATGTTAATATATGTTTTGTGGGTACACGTTAATAATTATGAAACATGGATAATAATAGACAATAATTAATCTCATTCATTTCGTAAATAATCACTTCAATAAATTACACAAGGGGGTGTAGACGCTAAGAACCTTATTATGTGTAATAAAAACAAACACAACCCGATACCTATAGGTTTTGGTGAGACATAATTAAAGTTGGACGAATCGGACGTCTCTGCGTCTCTCTTTAAACTTGACTATAACAATTTTAACAAATAAATAAAAATTATAATTCTCCGATTTGAATGAAAAAAAAAAATCGAATACTTTTAATCTCGTACAGACAAAAAAACATGACTCAACCTCTATATTAGTGATAACGCACATCGTGGAAGGACGATTGTTTTAACAATGCAACAAATTAATTTCTATATTAGGGCAACACGCAATAAAATTACAAAACAGATTTAGTTACATCTGTCCATAAATAAGCATTGTTTTATAATGGTCTATTTAAACAATCATTATGATATAATTCAAATTATAAAACGATCTATTGATACAGAAAATTGCCATTGAACGTATATAAAATAAACTTTCAGTAACGGAACCGGAAGCTACATTATTTGCAGCAGTATTAATTACTTTAAAATTTTTCGTCTTTGTGGTTAGGTTAGAAAAATTTAATAAAATAACGTACACGATATTTATTCAAGAACTTCAACTGAACTTGTAAACACATGGTTTGTTGATATTAATTTACGATAATGTGAAGGTAGTGGGCGGAAAAGTCCCCCGCGTCTCGCTCGTTTACCGAAAGTAAAAACTGTATATCATACGCACCAATCTCTTAAAAACGCAATACCTATATAATAATTTACAAGCAAAATAAGTCATCGTATCCATTTATGAGTTGGTTGGGTAATTTATTTAATTTATCGTCCGAAATAATTGAAAAACGTTTGTTAAAATAACAATCAATAAATTGTCAATAACTATTGCCAATAAATAATTACTAAAAAGTATTTGAACGAAGGCAATGTGCCTAATGGGCTTAAAAATTCGTCCAATGACCTCACGTCAACTTCGTATACATATATACACACAATTAGAAGAAATAATAACTATCGTTTTATAGTCAAGAAAATAAATTTAAAATGCGAAAATTTAAACGAAAAAAAACAATAAATATTATTTTAAATGTTTCTGCAGTACCTATTTAAAATTAAAACTATAGTTATGACGACAATGTTTAATGGTGTTATACAATTATGTATACGCGTTAAATGAATGGTCTTTTTTATTTTTGAACGTTTAAACACACACGTATGTAAATTCACGACGTAATTACGACAGGCCGTAGGAGACTTCAATGCAAGTGGTTCAGGATGATCACTGACCTTGTATGTTGACCTTATCGCGGATAATCATATTGTATTGGTGAATATTATAATAACACATTTTATTGGACAGAGCATAATAACATTGACTTATTGACCCCCAAGGATTCGAGACGAACAATACGCTTAACCCGCCTGCGTCGTCCGTAAGACGCCGTCGATTCACAACATATTCGTATTGTAACAATATTACATCATTTACTATTTTTACCGGCGTATATTTATAATCATCGAATAAAAATTCTGGCTATTTTATAACGAATAGCCATTAATAACTATAACCAGCTCTCAATTAATTTGTATTTATTATAGGTATACCCATTACATTTATGTCAAAAGTATAATAATTTAAGTGTATATAATTGTAGTCCGAGGTAAGTATTCTAGTAAGTAGTAACTCGATGATCGGTTTTGAAATAATAAATACTGACCACAATTCACAATACGCGTCTGTGTATTATGCTCGTAAATAATCTATGTAATACGAGTAGCTAAAATAAAGATAACCATTTAAAAAGCCGAAAAACCTTGAGTTAAAAAAATAACATAGACAAAATGCGGAGACCGTGAGATGGACGCAAGTTTAGCAATGCTATTATAATATAATTACAATAAAATCGAATATTTAAACAAACTTAAAATTTGACAGACCTAGTTACCAACTGTTGAGTTCTTATGACTTTCGACTATTTTGTACAAATTTGTTAAAAATTATGATTTATAAAATTTTAAATTCTCAACTATAAATGAAAATTTTAACTTGTGAAGGAATTACTTTAATTTGTCGAGTCGCTGAAGAACTAATCGTTTAATGAAACTCGTTTATAATATTGATGAATTCGTACTACATAATACGAATTGTACCATATACTTATTAATTATTATACTAGTTGAGATGTTTGTGATTTTAAGTTTAAATTAGATTGCAGTAATTTTGTAGGAACTCAGAAAATAGGTGCATCGTTGATACAATAATCCGTGTTTCGCTAAAATTCAATGAACAACCAAGTGTTAAAATCTATAGCTTAAATTAATATTGAAGTTAGACTCCGAATAATTTTTAGTTTCGATAATTTACGACGTCACTTGATTTAAATATTACCGTCACACAAATACACAATATCCCCAGCGACCCATTCAGCTTATTTTACCATATTTCAGCGATTATAATGTTAAACGATGATAATACGATTAAATTTATATACGTCTAATTAAATAATATTTTGACGAAACTTATAATAAAAATACTCATAGTTTAAAATAGTACACAATAGGTACGCCCGACAATCGTGTTCACCTAACTTAACCACGCCACGCGTATTCACGTGTATATTGTGTAGTATACGTATTTCGTATTAGGAGTTTGTGCTATAATGAACCGTGTACAAAACTATCAATTGTCGGAAATTCACGATTCCTACTTAGATTTTAAATAATTTTCTATTCCTTCGTATTGGTTTCCAATTAATTCTTCGGTAACAGTAGCGCAGCTAGATTTATTTTTCGTTTTATGGATGTTCGACTTAAGGTGCTGTTATCGGAAGAATCTACAAAGTTTATTATTTATAGTTCATAATCGAGTAGAATCTGGTAGTTTTCAGACTTTTGCCTTTTGATATCGAATTTATCGTCTTACGCGCACTTACAAGGAATCGAGAAGGCTGGTATAGATTGTTAGTATACGAATGTTGAAAAGAATTGTCACCGATACCGAGAGAGATTTGAAATAATTCATTATTCATTCGCCTTGTTGAACTTTGTATTACATAAGCGCTTAACTTTTACGAAAGGTCAAACAAATTCTTTCAGATATCGCCCCAAAAATGCCAATCGTTCGGTTTAGCGATTCCAACGCCTAAGGAGATTATTCATTTAAAAACAAAACAAAACTCTGGGAGTGTTTTTGATGACTTTCAAACTGGTTCGCTATTGGAAGCTTTCTGTTGGTTATTTTACATACGATTTTTGTAAATTGATTAACGACGTATATAGTAAATAATAATATAATGTCTGGTTACATACAGCCTTCTTTACAACAATAGCTTGTCAACTCGATTTTTTCGGTGTTTATATACAATTGAATAAATAAATAAATACGTATAAAAACAAGGAAACGTGTACGTCTCAAAAACCAAGTCAATTAAACAATGGGCATTGTGGTTATCTATCCTAATTCTTTTGAATAATAAAACATTAAAAAACAATCAACACTAAAAACAAAATGTAGGAAAACATGTATTTTTGCAAAACAAACGTACCTATATAAAACGAAATCAACACAGACATTGAAGACAAAAATTAGGTACAAAAATCATCGAATTACATTATTTTAATTATGTATTACACTTCAACAATTCGTACCGACTACAAATATTTAAATCTATTGAGCGTGATTCGAAATGAGTTACGATATTTTCAAAACACTTCCACAAAATTATCTAATGAAAATTTCTGAAACTTTTAATAGAAAAATATAAATCAATAACTTTAATAAATTGTAGCGTTGTAACGCGTGATGTTTAACAATTCAAACACGAAAATTAATATGTCTAATAATTAAAATAAAAAATAAGAAAATAATAACAAAAAAACAAAACAAAACAAAATATGGACCCATACCGAAATTAACTTTTGATGATGTTCACCATACAGTGAAACAAAAGTATTAAAATGAAAAAAAGTTTTGTGAAGGTTAAATATAATATATGAAATGACAAAAACAGTATTATTCTCATTGTTACAAAGTCAAGGTCGACAGAGTACTACTACAACTATGATGACTGTGAGAAACTTGATCGTATTTATAACACTTTTTATTTAATTTGAAATAATTAATTAATTGCGACCTATCGACGGGGGATAAATATAAAACACATTATAATTAAAGCAAACGAACATCAAATAATACTTGCTGCGATAACGAGGTGTTTTTTTTTTTTCTGAAAAATTAATTTAAGTTGAATGTGCATTATTATTTTCATACGTAACGACCGACTTTTTATCTAATGCACATACTACCATTGCTAGTTGTCAAACAAAATAAACACATGTGTAATTAAGTATAAATTAAATATATTTCGATAGGTACCTATACTTTTACAGTAGGTATTCGTAGTGAAAACACAATACCCGTTTCAATAAAATTATAATCTATCACTGAATTTAGAAAAAAAATAATATTGTTAAAGTGTCTCTTATTATCGCATTTGTTATAGGTTTGTTAAACGAAACGACGATTATTCAAACAAAATAACTTTGAACTTAAATCATTATAGTCGGCAACAATTCACGACTAACACGCGATAATTGCAAAATTGTTTTGAAATTAATACCTTTATATATATATATGTGCACTGCATAGAGTACATAGTGTACATAGGTAGGTACCATCAGGTATATTGTTAATTATACTTTAGTAGTGAGTAATAAGAATAGTATTGTAGGACACGGTAATATGAAATTTGTGAGAAAAAAAAAGTGTTTTCATAATTTCGGTCAAATTGAAGAAATAATATATAGTTCGTAAACTTTTCGTAATACAACATGTAGGTAACGAAACAACTGCAATAAAAATAAATCTAACTGAATAATATTCATTCCCACGGGTTTTCGAGTTTATTAAAACATTTTCATAGACTAATGAAAAAATAATGTGATGAAAAAGTTTTTTTTTATTATTTATTTTTTTTTTAGCCTAGTAGGTAATATAATCTTCTATGCAATTAATTTAAACGTCCTGTATATTCAGTCACGGCAATGCGTTTAACGTTCGGTTGAAACATATTTTATCAGATCAGATTAACGCGTTATAGATTAAGATACTGTGTTCATATAATATATAATATGAATAATATCAATATTATATTATTTTAAACAATAATAATTAAGTTGCGTGTCTATCATAGAAGCTAGGAGGAACAATTAAAGTTATAGAGGTTTCCAATGATTATATATAACCAACGGTTTATTGTTTGGAAAAATCAATTTCGCCTAATGATATTAATAACCACCGAAATACACGTTCACAGAGACTTACCAACGCAAAATATAAAAATAAAAACACAGATTCTAATGAAAAATAACGATCAATCTCCGCAAGTCATAGCAAATCCTGATGATAAATCCAACATTTCCCTGTGCAGCTGTAGCTTATACAATATTGTATAAAAACAACTAAAAATCAATAATTATAGGTAATAACTTATTCACGAGATGTGATCGACTAGTGTTTGTATATAAATAATACTCGCAATATAAATATAAACGATCACACATGATGGGATTTAAACATCAATTCATCGCATCAATATAATACGTAAATATAAGTTTTTAATTCAATAGTTTCTTAATCTTAAGAGATATTTTGACCAGCTACCTCAAAGACCGGACGAGAAACCTAACCGTTATGCCATTGATCTATCTCGCACCGAATAAAAAACAACAAATTAACGACAAAGTTTCTACGAATGATTAATCAGATCAACTCCGGATGCCGACAATAGAGTATTCAAGGGAGTTTAAGACAAGGGCAAAATTTTTAGCAACTGTTACTTGAGGACAATAGATAGTAAAGTGTCCTTGAACGATTTTTATAATTTTATCATACACTAAGTTACTCCTGAGATAAGATTATGAGTAGAAACATAAGAAATCACACGATCCAAAGGGAAGAGTTTGCATGCAAAAAACAGCAAATCGAAATTCGAAATACCCAGCTCGCAAAATGTATGTAGGTACTTTCTTTTTCATCGATAAAGTTAAATAATTTCCGTTTCAGTATATTTCCAATAATTCGGCGGTACACGATGACTGACTAAAATACGACGACTACTGCAGGAGGAAGACATAATATTGTATTGAAAAATTTTCTCGACGAAAAATAAAAAAAACATTCACAAAATATCAATAAAAGTACAAGGTTGGAGAAAACGTAAACGTACACACTGCTCAATGTTAATAGAGTTAAAACCACAAAGAAAAGTTGAAATAGACCGAACTTAGTTCATCATTCAATGGAAATTATCACTTCTGATGATTTAATGTTTATATTGTTCATTATTAATTCACTTTGGGTGATTCATCCAAAATGACTATCAAAAGTGAAAAATGTAAACGCGGCTTAAGACAAAGTTTGTTCACCATATGGCGACGGACGAGAGACGTATCCGACGAAAAAGAGGACTTACTTTTTTCGGTAATCCAGTCAACATTATATGATGACGTCAACTCGGCGACGATTTATCGTTCGGCTCGATCTCTCCTCTCCTCAGGGTTCGTCGCGTCACGCCCGCGCGTTCACCTAACCCATGTATGGTACAATATGTGTATACACCCGGCCGTCGTCAAGAGATAATAATACAAAAAAAGTGTGTAGAGACACGTTTACAAAAGCGGAGGAATTTTTCCGCAGACGAAAACAAACAAACTTTACCGAATCCCGACTACGGAGCGAAGGGGATGGACGCGCGTCTCGGTCTGTCTGCGACTGCGGCGGTCGACGTCGTCGCCGTCGGCGGTGTTCGCGAACACGACCGGCTATAGGCGCGCGCACGCATGTCCGTTGTCGTCGGTCACGTTAGCTGCTGCTGCTGCGTCCGTCGCTTCAGTACCGTCATGGCGATATTAATAATTTTTAGACGGTTTAATCCGTCAAACATTAAAATATCGCATACGGCCAGGCGCGCGATCGGCGCGCACAAAACGATGCAACGAAAAAACAGAAATAAAAAAAACCAGAACCGAACGTGTGTGTATGTAGCGTACACGCGGGTGCGCGTGTGTACTCGAGAAAACACCTGCGCCCGCCAACACACACGCACGCGCACCCGCTCAAAAATGCGTCGCCGCCGCCGGTCGGTCGTACGACGACAGTTGTATAACGCGGTGGCGGCGGCGGTGGTACATTTGTACACAAAGGCGACCCACTAAGGCGGGTATAGCTCGCGACCGTGTGTTTGTTGTGGAATTATTTGAAAATTACGATTTTCGCAACAAACGATAATATTTGAAACGTGGACGAAGACGCGTGGACAGTGGCGGTCAAACGGTGGAGGGATGAGTGGAGGGATAGATGAATTTTTTGTGAACTTTTTCGCTATTAGTAATGCACATTTATACGGGAAATTTTTTCTGGCAACAAAGGAATAATTGGGTAACTTGGAAAATCTTCACAGTATATTATGTCTTTACCAAACGCTATACGCAAACCGATAATCAATACGATCTGTGCCCGTTGAAAGAAACGCGTTTTAAGACGAAAAAATCGACTTCGAATTCGAAAAACCTACTTTCGATCTCATCTCGAGCAAGCGCAATATTAGGTTTTAATTTTTAATTATTTATGAGTACAAACATAAATAAGGCTTTAGGTCAGATGTTGTCATGTTAATGAGCATTTATTATTAGTGATTCATTTATATAAAATCCGATTTAAAGCAACAACATGAATTTCACTATTTCAGAAAAATTAAGTTTTTTTTATTCGTGTAATTTATATACTTTTTTTACTATTCAAATAAATACAGTACTTGTATGTGATCAACTTTTAACATTTAAATATACGATAAAAAATTGACGGTAAAATATTAATTGTAAGTCATTTTTATAACTACGCTCGATTGAACTTATAGAAATTAAATGATAACTAAGAGTGTCGAGTGGTACTCGGTGATAAAAACATTGGGAACCGCCGCGCTGGTATGAAATAACATCCTTATATACCACGAGTGGAATGACGGGGAAGGTTGGATTAAATTAGGGTTCAGGCCTACCCAAGCGATGACGACGTCACGATGCATTTGGCAATATGATTTTAAACGTACAAAATCGGGTGAAACTATGAAATTGCGATGAATTCGAATCGAGTCCCCAGAATGAAAAATTCGCATACTGAATAAGACTCGAGTTTTGTATTCACACGAATAAACAGGTGGAGTCCCAAAATTTAAAATCTCATTATTTCTCAACCGTATGTATATTTGGTTCATACATCAAAATTTAACATCCAATTATTTCCCCGAGAATACGAAAAAATTTATGCAAAGCTGTTAAAAACTGCGTACAACATATTTTGATAGCGGGCGTATTACATTTATATTTGTATTTATTGTGTTAAAACGTTTGATATGATATAGTAACGTGAAATTATTTGAGATCATATACGTATTTTTGATTTGATTACGTGAATCTATGTGTGTTTTCGCATGTTATGTCTCGAGATCTGAGAATGTTGAGTACAAGTGTAATATGCTATTACTTTATTACCGAGAATAATAAGAGGTCATCTGTAATAGCAGTTGTATTGTGTTCGCGCACTACAGCAGGGCTGCTTGTTTCGTGTTTTTATTAATTCCCCCCTCCCCAACACGCTCTCATTTTTCGACACCGGCCGAACTCATTACCACGCCCCTCATGCCACCAGTAACGACGTCACTTTTGGCGCCGTCTTTTCCACCGTTCCGCGTTACCACTTCGGCCCCTTATCTAACAGTGAGCGGCGTCAGTAGCGATAAGAGTCTACCGGGGAGGAGGAAGGGATCATTTTTTCTTTTTCTTTTTTTAGAAGTGAAATAAACCGATACAATAATAGATCAAAATCAACGCGAAATCAAAAGTCACTGCTTTCAAATTTTCGATAAGAATGACGGGAAACAAATTTTATTAGAGCTTATAATGCAATAAATATAAATAATAATTTTCTGGTTAACTTTTTTTTTTTTTACGACGCTGCTATAAACTTTTAAATTTGCATCAGTGGTGCAACTACCGGGGGGGGGGGGGAGTATCAAACACTGGGGCCCCCAATATTTACTGACTTTAAGGGGCCCGGTCCAATCAACAATAACATATTAAAGGTGTCCATACAAAAAAATAAATGTAGAAATCCTAATATTTTTGTTATGAAAATATATCATGAAATAGATCACAAATTAAAATAAACAAACTATTATCTCATAATAAAACAAAATTATCCAGGAATATGGTGTAGTAAAAATAACATATGGGTATAAAAAACATAGGATACCCATGAACCATAAATAAACTATAGATACTATATAACTATAAATATAACCAAAAAATTAATAATATGCTTTTAAAACCCATTTATATGCAATAACAAACTTTGGAATACAAAAATATGCAGTACATGTTAAAAAATGATAAAATATGCAAAATTAAACTTAGTATTTAGGATCTATTTATTATAACTCAAACTTGAAGCTTATCTAGACTCTAAGGCCCTAAGCCCTAGACTCTCTCTAGACTGTTAAAACATGCGAATGCCTACTTATTTATTTTATTGATGTTTCTAAAGATTCAGAATTTAATGTCTCAAATGATAAAATGATAAAGTCATCTATGTCTCTAATTGATAATGAACAAAATATTCATGACTCTACTGCAGGTAAGCTAAATAAATAAATAAATAAATGCCTAACATTTTTTTAAATTTATATCAATTTTTAATAATGTAATTGTAATACCTACTTATTTATTATATTGATGTACCCTGTCTCAAGATTCAGAATTAAATATTACAAATAATGGATTACTCCTGGATACCTAAACCTGAGATTCAAATTAATAATTTATTGGATATACATGATTTTACTTTAGGTAAATTAATTAAAATACATTACATTTTTCTATGTTGTTGATGTATAATAATTTAGTAAAATATATATTAAATAAAACTGACTAATATATACACAATTAATAATGTAAAATAAATACATAATAAAACAATTTTTGTAATCAAAACTGTGTATTACAAACCAAAATGAAGTTTTGATAATATTGAAGATATTACAGGCCAAGTTTTTATTTTATTACCTATATGTTTTTCATACATTGTTAATTTTGAATACACTAGATTGTTTTTAATTAATTTAAATACTTAATATATTAAATTATTATATTTTTTATACATTTATGAGTTTCTATTTACCTATGACAATTGTTTTGTTTTTTATTTTTTACTATATAAAATAATACTAATTTATAGTAGATTAATATGTTTATTTTACCTACCTACCATCAATTTTTATTAAATTTCAATGTGCAAGTCTGGATTAAATAAATATAGGCTGGGTTAGATAATATTATTAATAAGCATTGACAAAAAGTATAATGTAATTAGTAATTACTAATAATTATAAATTTATCTTTGGTTACATTGAATAGTAAATGAATAGGTATCTATTTTAAAATATAAGTACCAATATTGATGATTAATTATTTTTTACTTCATATTATTAGGTTTTAATATGCATAATAATTATCTAACCGACAGAATACATTTCGAAGGAAATATTAAGAGCAATCTACATTTATTAAAAGATGTATTTTATCATATGGACACCTTATAGACCAGATATTATTGTTTTTCACCTGAAAAGCGACTAGATTTGCCACTCAATAATGTTTTTGAATGAACACTTTTGTATAATAGTATATGTATATTATTTTAAAAGAACATAAACTATAGGGCCCTCCCTTCAAAACGACACTAGGGCCCAGTTTAGCCCAGTCGAGCCACTGGACGAACAGCGTAAATTCAGCGCGCGCGATAGGAGACGATCGGATAAACATATGACTTGCGCGACGCGCCTAATGGATTTTATCCGTTCTTGTTATTAATATTACTCGGCGACGAAATGAAACTCATTTCCGAAAATCGTATTTTGCGTTGTGTAGCGGCGGTTTAATAATAATATATAATAATAATAAGTTTTGCATAACGCGTCGCGTCGGTGGGTCGTAATTATTTGTTACATCGATATAATAATATTATAATATATTATCTATCACTAACCTCGGGCCGTCGTCGACTCCATTGACGACCGTATTCATTCGGCGGGTCCGAAACATTTCACAACGTATTTCGTGCTGGTACACTCGAATAAAAACACACTACGAAACGATTATTCACTACTCGCGCGAACCACGATATTACCACCATAATTCGTTTGTTTTTGGCGGACGGTAAAATTCACAAGCCGTTTTGACGAACGGCGGCGGCGCGCCGCGAACGCGACCGAGACGAAAAATATGCTAAACACCGAATATCGATAGTAAAAACAGCAGCGATCGCACCGACGACGGCGATACGATACGAAACGACGACGACGTCAAAAAACGCACACTCGAAGCCTTTACCGGCTTGTATTAGACGTCGTCCGAGCCTCGACGGAATCGTTGAAAATCCGAAGGCGACGGCCATTACACTCGCGTAATGGATCGCGTACCGGACGCGACGGCGGCGATACGATAGGAAAAATACGTTAAACACCGAATATCGATGGTACGGTAGTATTTTAGAGACGAAATAATTTGGTTCCACCCACGCGACCGCCGTGAGACGTGCGATTATTCGTCGATAAATACTATTACCATCGCCGCGAAAGAAATTGTAGAAACCGTGTAACGAGACTATGGCGGTCGGCATAAAAATCTCGAAACACGGACCCGTTCGGAAAAGCCTACCACATACTCGCGAACCGACGAAGACTGAAGGGACAACGGAAAGGAAATCCCCGCGTCGTCGGCCGTTAAAACGGTTGAGACGAACAAGCCAATCAAAATAATTCACGAATCATGGAAAGTGATTGTTTTCGTAACGGTTTTTTGTTTACCGAGAATCGTTACCGCGGTATCCGGAATTCTGTCCGCGACGCGCGACCGCGTCGTCGTCATCGTCCCGTCACGGCGGCCACGCGGCCACACGGAAACACACAGTTCCAACGCGCGTTGAGTAACGGTGGTAATAATAATATATAATAATAATAATAAGTTTTGTATAACGCGTAGGTGGGTCGTACATATATTTTACATCGATATAATATTATAATATATTATTATCTATCACTAACCTCGGGCCGTCGTCGACTCCATTGACGACCGTTCTCATTCGACGGGTCCGAAACATTTCACAACGTATTTCGTTATGGTACACTCGAATAAAAACACACTACGAAACGATTATTCACTACTCGCGCGAACCACGATATTACCACCATAATTCGTTTGTTTTTGGCGGACGGTAAAATTCACAAGCCGTTTTGACGAACGGCGGCGGCGCGCCGCGAACGCGACCGAGACGAAAAATATGCGAAACACCGAATATCGATAGTACAAACGGCAGCGATCGCACCGACCACGGCGAGTACGATACGAAACGACGACGACGTCAAATAACGCACACTCGAAGCCTTTACCGGCTTGTATTAGACGTCGTCCGAGCCTCGACGGAATCGTTGAGAATCCGAAGGCGACGGCCATTACACTCGCGTAATGGATCGCGCGCGCACCGGACGCGACGACGGCGGCGATGCGATACGAAAAACACGGTAAACACGACGGTACGGTAGTATTTTAGCGACGAAATAATTTGGTTGCGCCCACGCGACCGCCGTGAGACGTGCGATTATTCGTCGATAAATACTATTACCATCGCCGCGAGAGGAATTGTAGAAACCGTGAAACGAGACTATGGCGGTCGGCATAAAAATCTCGAAACACGGACCCATTCGGAAAAGCCTACCACGTACTCGCGAACCGACGAAGACTGAAGCAACAGCGGTAGGGTAATCCCAGCGTCCCCCGAAACGGTTAAAAAAACGAACAGCCAATGAGAATTATTCATGAATCATGGAAAGTGATTGTTTTTGTAACGGTTTTTTGTTTACCGAGAATCGTTACCGCGGTATCCAGAGTTCCGTCCGCGGCGCGCGACCTCGTCGTCGTCATCGTCCCATCACGGCGGCCACGCGGCCACACGGCCATGCTTATATAGACCTAGCATCTTATTCCTCATTCGCTCGACCGAGTGGCCGTCGAATTCACTACTACAATACTCGCAATTTATCAGTTCCAACGCGCGATGTGTAACGGTGGTTATAATAATATATAATAATAAGTTTTGTATAACGCGTCGGTGGGTTGTACTTACATATACTTTACATCGATATAAAATTATAATATATTATCTATCACTAACCTCGGGCCGTCGTCGACTCCATTGACGCCCGTTCTTATTCGCCGGGTCCGAAACATTTCACAACGTATTTCGTGCTGGTACACTCGAATAAAAGCACACTACGAAACGATTATTCACTACTCGCGCGAACCACGATATTATCACCATAATTCGTTTGTTTTTGGCGGACGGTAAAATTCACAAGCCGTTTTGACGAACGGCGGCGATCGCACCGACGACGGCGATACGATACGAAACGACGACGACGTCAAAAAACGCACACTCGAAGCCTTTACCGGCTTGTATATGACGTCGTTCGAGCCTCGACGGAATCGTTGAAAATCCGAAGGCGACGGCCATTACACTCGCGTAATGGATCGCGCGCGCACCGGACGCGACGACGGCGGCGATGCGATACAAAAAACACGGTAAACACGACGGTACGGTAGTATTTTAGCGACGAAAAAATTTGGTTCCACCCACGCGACCGCCGTGAGACGTGCGATTATTCGTCGATAAATACTATTACCATCGCCGCGAAAGAAATTGTAGAAACCGTGTAACGAGACTATGGCGGTCGGCATAAAAATCTCGAAACACGGACCCGTTCGGAAAAGCCTACCGCATAATCGCGAACCGACGAAGACTGAAGGGACAACGGAAAGGAAATCCCCGCGTCGTCGGCCGTTAAAACGGTTGAGACGAACAAGCCAATGAGAATAATTCACGAATCATGGAAAGTGATTGTTTTCGTAACGGTTTTTTGTTTACCGAGAATCGTTACCGCGGTATCCGGAGTTTCGTCCGCGGCGCGCGACCGCGTCGTCGTCATCGTCACGTCACGGCGGCCACGCGGCCACACGGAAACACACAGTTCCGACGCGCGTTGTGTTACGGTGGTAATAATAATATATAATAATAATAATAAGTTTTGTATAACGCGTAGGTGGGTCGTACTTATATTTTACATCGATATAAAATTATAATATAATATTATCTATCACTAACCTCGGGCCGTCGTCGACTCCATTGACGACCGTTCTCATTCGGCGGGTCCGAAACATTTCACAACGTATTTCGTGCTGCATGTACACTCGAATAAAAACACAACGACAAGGGCAAAAACACCACGGAACGATTATTCACTACTCGCGCGAACCACGATATTACCATAATTCGTTTGTTTATGGCGGACGGTAAAATTCACAAGCCGTTTTAGCGAACGGCGGCGGCGGCGGCGGCTCCGCGACCGAGACGAAAAATATGCTAAACACCGAATATCGATAGTACAAACGGCGACGATCGCACCGACCACAGCGAATACGATACGAAACAACGACGTCAAAAAACGCACACTCGAAGCCTTTACCGGCTTGGATTAGACGTCGTCCGAGCCTCGACGGAATCGTTTAAACTCCGAAGACGACGGCCATTACACTTGCGTAATGGATCGCGCACCGGACGCGACGGCGGCGATACGATAGGAAAAACACGATGAACACCGAATGTCGCGATGGTACGGTAGTATTTATGAGACGAATAATTTGGTTCCACCCACGCGACCGCCGTGAGACGTGCGATTATTCGTCGATAAATACTATAACCATCGCCGCGAAATGAAATTTTGAAACCATGAAACGAGACCATGGCGGTCGGCATAAAATCTCGAAACACGGACCCGTTCGGAGAAGCCCACCACATACACGTGAACCGACGAAGACTGAAGGGACAACGGAAAGGAAATTCCCGCGTCGTCGGCCGTTAAAACGGTTGAAACGAACAAGCCAATGAGAATAATTCACGAATCATGGAAAGTGATTGTTTTCGTAACGGTTTTTTGTTTACCGAGAATCGTTACCGCGGTATCCGGAGTTCCGTCCGCGGCGCGGGCCGCGTCCTCCCCCCTCCGTCACGGCGGCCACGCGGCCACGCTAATATAGACCTGGCCTGACGACCGAGTGGCCGTCGAATTCACTACTACTATACTCGCTACTCGGCGCTCGGGCTCGCCCGGTGGATTAATAGGCACTTTTCGAATGAACACAATTGTATAATAGTATATGTATATAATTGTAAAAAACATAAATTATAGGGCTCTCCCTTCAAAACTACACTAGGGCCCAATTTAGCCCAGTCGCGCCACTGGATTAACAGAGTAAATTTGTACTAGTGTGCAGAGTCCGATAGGAGACAATCGGATAAATAAACATATGACTATAAGAGTGTGCGTACCTAATATAGATGACTTGGCGACGAACGCGACGCGCGTAATGGATTTTATCCGTTCTCGTTATAAATATTACTCGGCGCCGAAATGAAACTCATTTCCGAAAATCATATTGACGACAACACGCGTTGTGTAATAGCGGTTTAATAATAATATATAATAATAATAAGTTTTGCATAACGCGTCGGTGGGTCGTACTTATTTATTACATCGATATAATACTATACATTATCAGTTACCCTTATCACTAACCTCGGGCCGTCGTCGACTCCATTGACGACCGTTTTCATACAGCGGGTCCGAAACATTTCACAACGTATTTCGTGCTGGTACACTCGAATAAAAACACCACGGGACGATTCACTACTCACGCGAACCACGATATTACCATAATTCGATTGTTTTTGGCGGACGGTAAAATTCACGAGCTGTTTTGGCGAACGGCGGGGGTGCGGCGGCGCACCGTGAACGCGACCGAAACGGAAAATACGATAAACATCGATGGTACGGTAGTATTTTAGCGACGAAATAATTTGGTTGCGCCCACGCGACCGCCGTGAGACGTGCGATTATTCGTCGATAAATACTATTACCATCGCCGCGAAAGGAAATTGTTGAAACCGTGAAACGAGATTCGATGGCGGTTGGCATGAAATTCTTGTACACGGACCCGTTCCAACAAACTCCATACATACGCGCGAACCGACGAAGACTGAAACAAAGGGAAGAAAATCCCAGCCTCCCCGCGTCGGCCGACACGAACAGCCAATGACAAGTTACGAGAATTCATGGAAAGTCAATTTTTTTGTAACGGTCGTTTTCCGAAAACCATTACCGTGGTTATCCTGAGTTCCGTCCGCGGCGCGCAACCGCGGCCACGCGGCCACACGGCCACGGCGGCGGCGGAACATTCGAAACGGAAAATTCAAAGTGCCGCGCGATTCGCGCCGCCTGCTGTGCTCTGATTTAGCAGCTAAACTTCAAAACCAACACTGACTTCGTTTACACGTGACGAACGCTCGGCCGAGCACTAATATAGACCGAGTCAGCGTCTACGCGCATTCTATTCACTCGCTCGCTGGTTTTATTTATGCGATTACCGGGCCGTGTACCGGGTTCCTCCTTGAGTTTAGACAGGACAGTGCTCGGCCGATTACCCGTCACGTGTAAACGTACCTTTATAATATTACATTGTGTGTGAATAGCGATTGCTGAATACTTATTATGAGCACGACTCAAAAATATAATGTTTATGAATGAACACTATTGTATAATAGTATATGTATATTATTGTAAAAAACATCAATTATAGGGCCCTTCCTTCAAAACGACACTAGGGCCCAATTTAGCCTAGTCGCGCCACTGATGTACACTATCTCAAAATAACACAGACAATAGGATAAATAAAGGATCAAACACCAGAAAAACTGGTTTCGTAGGCCCAATTGTAGAGTGGAATTCAAACCGACTAAGGTTTTAGAGAACAATATGCGGAGAATCAGCCGCGGAAATCGAAATTATCTCATTTTAGTCGACGACAACAATAGCAACAGCTGTGTAAATAATCGAAGAATACATGTGTGACTGTTATAGTATGGTCACGGTGCTCGTGAAAAGAACTCGAATCGGGGGGCCTACATAAGTGGGAAGTCCTATCGGCCCTTGTCCACCCTTAGTTTTCTTTAAATCTTTAATGAAAAAAAAATAATAATCGCGAAAGTTAATGAAGTCGATAAATATTTTGTCGATATTGATGCTCACTGAAACGTTTAATTTTTCAATAGGGATGTATTATTTTTATTATTATTATTATAACAGGTACACCCATTCAGACACACGCGGGTGTTTGGATCACTTCAACCGTGAATACGCGCACCTGCTTCGTCAACCCCCCCTCCCCATAAACCAATTTCTCAAAATTTAAAACACAACAGTTCACACAGAGTTCAATAATTAATAAATATTAAAACGATTATTTCCACTAGAAACGCGTCAACAGTCTTTTGGTCGCCATCGCCAGAACGAAATATTACGAAATACTCTTGGACCGTATTGTCATAGAACGCAGCGAACGGTATGGACGTATTTAAGTAATGACGTATAATGAAACCACGACGTATTCTCAAAATATATTATACGTACGATATGATTAACATCGGAATAACGGAATTTCCATAAGATATGCGGTAATCGGAAGACGTCTTACGTGAGCGTACCGCTATGACAGTATTTACAAATTTAAAACTTCAAAAGAAAACAAATAAACCTAATAAACCGAATAAACCCTATCATTAATTATTAATCGCCGATCATTGGAAAATGCAGAGTTCTAAATTAGATTTAAAACTCTAACCGTAGGTTTTATAAGATGAATTTTGATAAAGTTATTTTTCAATATTACCGTTTGAATAAATTAAAAATAATATTATTATTATTATTATAATACGATAATCAGACTCAAAAATTTTATTTATAGCAACAGATTTCTAAATTTATTGTAATACTGAAAATATGAACACACAATTATTGGTACAATACTTTGATAAAATAACACAGGAGGTTCAATAATATAAAATCTATAAAGATAAACATAAAATAATAATAGTTCCTTTATCAGTATAATATTGTGTAAAATGTATTTATAAAAATAAAAATGATAATATTTATGCATTTTAATTTTTTTTTCTTTTTATATAATAATAGATTTTTCAAAGGCTAAATTCTCATAACGCTCAGGAGTCACAAATCATAATATAATAATATCAATAAAAAGCATTTCAAAAAACACACTGATCACTGATAGACGACGCATAGCAATATTTCAACAAAAATCAATAATTGCATGATAATACCTATAATACTACAAAAATTATTTACCAATATTATAATCAAACTGCAGTGTTCAAGATAAAAACTTAAGCCAAAATAAGTCTAATAGTACATACCTAAATTATTTATGGTGTACAAAAGAATCTTCAGAAATTGTTTATAAACGATGTACCGAACTACTGATTTACCCAATTTTAAATATTAGTGGACGTCTGTAATAAAATTGTATACAAAGTGTATAGTATTGTCAACAATAACAGAAGTAAATCAATAACATAATGGATTTCATATTCTCAAAAAATGAATTTTTTGTTTTTGTTTGTTTTAAACTCGCATACTTGACCAATTAGGACTATCGGGCTTTTAAATTCACAGACGGCGGCGTGATTAATCGCCAAGGTTTTGAGGGTGCAAAACAATAATCAGAATCGCTTAGACTTTGGACAAAAGCAATTCGAACAGTTCCCCGATAAACACACACACACTATGCCTATAATATCCTATTCCATCTAATCTATCAATGACAAACGACAATGTATACTATTAAAAAAAAAAAACCGTTTAACCTTCATGTCCCGCGTACCTACTGTTGTAACGATTATACGTAAAAAACGAAAAACGAAAAAAATGTGACAATTCGGTCTAACGTTTACCTGTTCCACGGAATAGGAGGCTCTTTGCATGACGATGATGTGTATTAATGGTCTATTTCGTCGCTGCCGCTATACCGATGATTTGCAGAGTCTGCCGAAATTTCTATGGCACATTTTCGGACGAAACCGCTAGATTTAAAAACACGACGAGCAGATTGGAAAAATAAAAGAGATTTTCAAAACATTTCACACAGGCGAACACAAAAAAAAACACAAACTTTACACCACCGACGAAAATATCGCGCGCGAAACAAAAGTACCGTTTGATACTAATTTAATCCACCACGACACGATGACATGTTAGATACTGTTTTTCGACACGCGACGCGATAACCGGTGGTGGTGGTGGTGGTGGCGGCGACGACGACGATTAACGGACGGACTGACGCGAGCGCACGGACGAGGACGTGAATCTATACTGAAAATTGAAATACGAAAATAGGCTTGGTTCGATTTACACGCGATAACAATAGTAATAATAATATAATGTGATAATATAAAACGGACGAGAGGTGTGTGTGTGTGCGCGCGATCGTATGTAAATGGTGCGTGTGAGCGCACTCTACAGAGTATATGGGCCGACTGGACTCGTCGCGAGGCAGTCACCAGGGGTAACAAAGACCAGATGGGGGTATTCGGTGTGCGCGGAGAACAGTGCAGGTATGATTGCGCGCACATGTGTACGACTGAAAGAAGGAGAGTGGAGACTGGAGAGAAACGTTGAGAGACGGACGACGTTGTATTATTTATTACTTTATACGAGTGGGATGAAACCTTTTGAATATTGAAAACACCGAAAAAAAAGGAATCTCATGTTATATTCGACGATAACGCGTGCGATGGTAGCCGTTTAGTCCGACGATCGCAAAACAGAATGAAGCGATTCGTATTTATTTCCATTACTATTATTCTCATTATTATGAATTTACGGTTCGAGTTTCATCGTTCGACCCCACACATTATTAAAAGTTATTCTTTGTATTATTCTACTCGTTTCGTCTATAAATACTTTTCATCGACTGCGCGAATAACCGATTCATTGTTATTTCGTAAGTTTTCTTTCCCTTACATCTATAGCTAAAACACGACACGGTTTTCCCGCGACCGAAAAACCAACCTGTCTTTTGTTCGATTGATTCAATATCACATACCTAGCAATAATAATTAATAATATTAATGAAAATCTATTGTTTTCAAGTGACTCTATAAGCTATTATTCCAATACAATATGAGATTCTATAATAAGAATGAATATTTTTTTTGAAAACGATTTGTTCATGTTTGTAGAACTATGATTTTTACAAAACATAGATGTTTTATGATAAGAAAATATGTCGACGAATAAATATATATTGACCGCTATGAAAGAGGGTGTTTTATACATAAACACCACTTGGAGCAAACTAAACTTTTTTTAAAATTGAATACAAATTCGTATACGAGTTGTAATAAAAACGAAGTACATGTAAATACTGTCATGTCTATTTCGAGCCTTTGCTATCACTTCAAACATGGCTATGAAAAAGTTGTACCCTCTCTAGCTTCAAGAAGAGCCTATAAAAACGAATACAATGCCAACACTCCAACAGTTGGGAAAAACGACCGCTCTATTGTAAACGTATCAACTGACGGTTTTAATTGTATTTTTAAGACCCCACCCGTTCTCTGTTAACGAGTAAATGTTTATCACGTCATCGAGCATGAAAAAAAAACGACTTGGCGCATATGGTTCTATTACGTTTTTTTGACTAACTAAAACTTTGTAGAAAATAAAAACGCCGTGCGCGCAGCAGTATAGAAAAACATGTCTGATAGGATTTACAAACAACGTAATTTCGCGCACGCCTTTAACGGTTTTTGCATGTTATAATAAACCATAATGACGGGCGACGGCGCGCGGCGGATAGACGTTTTCGTATTATTTCACACTCGGAAATATACTGACTTGGTAGTAATAATTACAATCGATCGTGCGAGTGAATAATATATGTATATATATAATGTACTCGTATATTATAATATCAATCGCGTGCGTACACTGAAATAAAGCGTCGTGATGGAGACTGAATAATTAATACAATATCGATCGTTGCTATAGAGTAGACTATTTAAATGCATATATTCAACGTACACATGTGGTACATACTACATGATGGAAAAGTGTTCTTGACGGAATTTATATAGAGAAGGAAAAAAACGGTAAGATAACTCGAACGACATTACAACAACGGTTAGGTTATACACATGACGGGTATACGTCGTATTGAAACAAATATATATTCTAAAACACGTGTTCCTTTCGTTGCACAATCGTTATTGGAGTCACGTAGGGACGACTGCGTGCGCAAGGGAAACGTGTGAAGCTGTTACCTATTTGAACGAGACTTTAACGTATCAGATTATTAATTTTCATGACTATTTTAGAAAAGACCTTTTTTTTTTAATAAGTGGTCGATAAATTTATGGTAAACCGTTAAATTAAGTTAAAATCAAAATGTATACTACACTTATATTAAACTAACAACAGCCGGATCGATTACAATAGTTTTTACGCATTGATTGCGATAAAATATAAGCCTATTCACCCTCTCGGCTACCACCATAATAAAATACGGGGGCGAACCACCCCATAAAAGTAAGTATTCAGCGCCACTGGTCGCATGTGCCTATGGGTTTACTTATAAACCAGGGAATATATATCAATAATTATTATTATCAAATCAGCTATAAAAGTAATATATGGGTATAAGGTATAATAATGTTATATATTACAGAAATACAGAATGAAATTATATGTTTGCCAACGTACACCCCCCCCCCTCGACAAAATCCTAAAACGCCACTGAATAACAATTATTGTATAGGTACTTTTTTTATAATTTACGTAGGTGCAAAGAATGGATCGAATTCTATTTTTCTCGTCTATGAACATTTCATATAAAACAAAAATACTAATTCTGATTGTTCTTGCCATTTTTTATCAGAAAAAGTCTTTAAATAGTATACAAACGTAAAAATAAAAAATAACCTATATTACCTATTCAGAAGCACATTCTCAAAACATGTATAATATGCAATATGCCGATGATGTGATATTTCAATCTCTAATATCATATTTTCGAATTATAATTGTAATCCATAGTTATTTTCTATATCATATTTATATTTTATACGCATGTGAATTATAAATTCATAAATATACCTACGCTGTAGAAAAAATTAAAACGTCATTAAAATAATAAAATGTTTGTCTACAAAATTTTAATTAAATACGGCATTGTTCATTCTCATCCGTATCAACTAATATTCAATTCGTCAAATTTCAAGTAAGAACTGCCGACTTTAACTAATAATAAACGATTAAAAGAATATATATATATATATATTATACATATATAATATAATATTGGTGTTTCGTTTCTAAAGACTCGTAATAAAATGTTGCTGACCCGGGGAAAACTTAGGTATCAAATTCTAATAATGCTAAACAGCCAAAAAATAATACGTTTAATATTTTATTCACTTACTTGGGTGATGTTTTGTCAGTACGAAGGTTTGGTTTCAGAATTGAGTCCGCGGGAAGGAGGTCTGGAAGGAAGTCCGCTTGAAGGAAGTCTGCAGTTTATTCGAGAGGATTCTTCTAGATTTTTAAAAACAATAAAATATTAATATTATTAACAGCCATTAACTACCGTAGTTCATAAATAAAAACAGAGGACATTTTTTTTAAATACACTAATTTACTTTTAGACGGTGTTATCCAGTCCGTGTTTTAACATTTAAGTCCATTTCGGGAATTACCGGTCATACATATATTATCAATCGTAGAGTAAAGGATGTGCAACGGTAAAACTTTGATCGTCTATTATGCGTAGCTTTACTTTTGACTGCAACCACATCGCCATAATAGACTGCCATCATACAATCATTACAAAATTACTTTATCGCGACAGTCGTTGACCATTGACCAAAACAGGACTTAGAACTATAAACAATATGAAAACAAAACAAAATGAATAAAATAGTAACATTTTTTTTAATTATGAGATGACCAATTTAATTATGCACCTATGCTCGAAATAGATTAGATTATAAAAAAAAAACCCCAATAATCAACGTGGATATTGACATATTATTATAATATGTATTAAATTGACCGATAATGACATTTATGTTCTAGGTCTAGACTCTAGTCATAATGTACGAATTTTTATTATTTCGGCCCATGTGTATGATGTGTATAACAACCTCATACCACAGTATGAACAGTAGTTTATCTGATTCATCATGACCCGGGTTCGTATATTATAGCATTTGCTACTTATTATAGGATAGAGATAAAAATAGCAGAGTGAGCTATAAATTTGTTTTATGCATCAGGGACTCTAAATACACTAAACACGAAAAAAATTTGCATTTTTAAAATAATTAAATATTAACAAAAAATCTAAAACATTTAGTATTTTGTATATTATCTGAACCATCCCTTATCGACCCCGCTATTTTGAGAAAAAACTCTAAAAATAACAAATGTTCTGACCACAAAACCACGTTTCTAATTTTAAACAAATTCATTAATAGATGACAAAATGACTCAATAATATGGCGGTCAACTCAGAGGTAGCTATAACAAAAAAGTAATTCATAAAAGTTGTAGTTTCAAATAATTTCATCAAATCAACTTCTGGAAAACGAATCCATAAATTTAATTTAAATATAATATTTATATGATTGTTTTAATATTTTTCTAGATATTTAACAAAATATGCTGTGTATGCCTGCAAATCAAATGTTTTTAATTACCCCTTATTTGAGTCATCCATTCGAATGAATTAGAAAAAATTTACATAAAGTAAATCAATAACACCGGCTGAATTGCTGCACCGATTTAATTTATTACGGAAGCAAATATTATACATGCATTACGTTTAATAAATACACATCATTATTATACCCACAACAAACTACAATTCATCGCGGTCAGTACCTACCTAATGATTAGATTAGTACATGTTATCACCGTGCTATAGCAACTATAGACTATAATCTTACGCCAGTGTCGTAGGTATGATCGATGCAGCCGGCTCTTCTTACACTCGAAACCAAATAAATTACAAATCCTTGAATTATTGTATTCTCACTTCGATGTATAATGTGAATATGTCGTGAATCTCTTCACTGATGTTCAGGTCCTTTTTTCCGTTTTCAGTACTTTAATCTAAAACAATAATAATAGATTCTTCTTCTCTTTTATTTCTAAATGGTTTTTATGATTATATTATACACTCACTGTTAAGTTGTTGAAGTATAAACAATAACACATCAGTTCATGAATACCAACTTCTTACGTGTAGTGGGTGTCTATTGTAAACATTGGTTTAATTCTTATTTCTAAATAATATATTTGTTTTTTTTTATTAATGATTTATATGTTAAAATGTTATAAACTCTGAACTATAGAAGAATTCTCGCTAATTTTAAATAATATTGAAGTGGTTAGAAACATTGTGGAGGTAGAACTGTTGGAAAACATGAACTCCAGTTTGTTGTTATTATACATTTCATAATTAACTAATAAAATTGAATAAAAATTATATTTGAATGATCAACTGCTGATTAAAAAATGTAAATTACTTAAAAATGACATTCATGATCCGATTCATGAACTATTTTTTTGCTCGACTCATCCAGCCGTAGAATTAAATATCTATAAACATAATATCTATATAATAGTTAAGTCACATAATAGTATTTATGAGTAATTATTGTATTTTTGGTGAACATAATATTAACAATAATGTTTTATATTTTACCAACATTTTAAATATAAATATATTCTATATTAATTAATTAATGTTTTTTACACACGACGCTAAATCCATAACAAAAATAATATCGAACATATGGCTACAGGAATGGAAACAAGGCTCCTTAAAACATAAGAAATTAAAAATACCATCCACTCATGCCTCTCTCCACCAGACTTCTCAAGGAAAATGGAAACATTAATCAACAGAATGCAAATAGGACACACGTCGCTAACATACCAGTTTTTGATTTAGAAAGAAGACCCACCAATATGCGCCAGTTGCGGTACACCCCTCTAGATTAAACACATCGTATCCGAATGCCTTTCATTTGAAACGGATAAATGGGAAACAAGGGTATCAGACATTCTGTCAGAAGCACTTCACCCAGAAAACATAAGCCATATGATTACCTTTATAACAAAGACTAATCTTATTAATAGTTTATAATCTGTAACTTGCATATGTAAATAATGTATCTTAAGAAAATGTGAACCTTTAAAACTCTTTGTATGTCAATGGCCATAAACGCCGAGAATATCACAGTGCATATCAAAAAAGCGAACCAACCAAGTTGAGATTGAAAAAAAGCACAATTTAAATTACAATATAATAAAATTGAAATTAAAAACTATTCGGTAACATAATAATAATAATGTAACATATAACATTTGGCTACCAAGTTAACACCGTATTCAACTGTACAATAATAAGCAAATTTTTTGGTAAAAATAAAAAAGACAAGAGCAAAAGCATTTCTTACTTTTGAAATATTTTTATTCTTAAAAATTAATTACTAACTTATTAAAATCCGCACATTTTTTATAACAAAAAGTTCCTCGAGTTCACAAATAATTAAAATAAATTATCGACGATACAGTTATAAAGAAGAACATAATTTTTAATATCTATAAAATATATAATATATATACAAACAAATTAATAAACATATATAATATAACATATTATATGTATTATACCTATATACATATTATATATACGTATACTAGTGATTAAAATTAATTTTGTGCTTAAATTATAAACGTTTAATTAATAAAATAAACGTTTTGTTAATTGGCGCTCGCCAATTTCGATAGTCAAACACTTCTACAGGCGGATCAACAACTGCAACAGGGCGCCATTAAGTCATAAGTCTTTAATTAAGTCTTTTTAATATAATATGTAAACAGTCTTGAAAAGTATTCAAATCTAAGTTCATAGGCATTTTAATTTTTCTTTTTTTTTTTTTAAGTTTTTTCAATTAATTTGAGTACAAATATAAAAAAAAATAACCTTCCTAAAAAAATGTATATATATATATATATATAATCTATATATATAAAAATCGATGTACATTTGAATAAATTTTATAGCTCAAGATCCACCGAACCGATTTCGATAAAAATTTTAGGGCATATTAGGATTGATATGTAGATGGTTTCTGTGAAGTTTGTACGCTGTGCGATAAGTGGTTCCGGCGTTATGGCCTCTTAAGTGCAAAATATTAATCACACATTGTTATTGTTTTGCCATGGAGATATATTACGTATATAAACTCTATGTGGTTATGTTTTATTATTTGTTTCCGTGGCACGTGCATCTATGACATTTTCTATTAATTAGTTTGAGATTAAATGAGTTTGTTTTTTATTCAATTTCAATTATATGGATTTTGGTGTAAACAATGCCACGACAAAAACGACAGAATATAGGCCGATCGTCCAATGCATGATTTGTTCGATCGAGAATTGCGACGAGAACAACAGTATGATATCAATGAATTGCAAACATTTGTGAATTTAAATGTTCCCAAATTAAATGACCATCAAAAAAGTGTGTACGATACCATCACGCAAGCTGAACAAAATGAACAGGCCTTTTTATGTTCCCATTTTGTAACGACGCTATTTAACTTTTTTCCAATTTTTTTTTCAGAGTTGTTCCAAATACCTTTCTGAGTGTCGTCCCGATTTTCAAAATTCGACCCCTAAGGGGGTTAAAAGGGGTAAAAATTAAAAAAACTGATAAAATAAAAAGTTATACTGCACACGGACGAAGCCGGGTTATTCAGCTAGTATCATATATATTAAGAGTAACTAATAACTAAAATATACTGAAACAACTACATGGGTAAACCATTTATTGGAGTTGAGACATTAATTAAATCTTCAAATTATAAAACGAAGAAATAGTATCTGAACATTTGTCAACTTAATTTATTATTAGAATAACTATTCTGAATACTTTTCAAGTGTTTTTTTACAAAATTGCATTATAAATATTATGTAAGTATTAATCTTAAAATTTAATTAACTTAAGTATGTACATTCATCTCATATATACGTATATATGTATATACTATATATTTACATTTTCAAGGAGACAATATTGCTATTAAATTGTGCATTTATGCACAAAATATATACAGCGAACACTGATTACAAAACTCGCAGACAATATATATATATAACCTTATCATTAGCTTATAAGACTTAAAATCGCCTAGAAACAGTTCGGGCGTATCCAAATACAGTAAAAAAAAGCCATTTATGAAACACACATTTTGCTCAAGAACTCTTCCAATTTCGCAAAAAAATAGAAGAAAATTTATGAATATTTGGTAAAATTTCAAAAGACCCAATGTGTAATGAATTTTTAAAAACTTAACTGTATTGAAATGATAAAAATAATGTATGCCTTAATGAAATTGTTTTAAAAAAAAATTGTCATTGCATTTTTCCTCACACCTAATCTTTGTTTTGTTTTCAATAAATAATACCAACAGTAGGTGTGCGGGCATGGATGTTTAATCTCAAAAGGGGATAATGGCGTCCTTAAGCTAAAATCGTGTGCATAAATTAATTTAAAATTTTCAAATATCATGATTAATTAATGTCCGTTTTAATTTACAACAATAATAATAATATAAATAAATAAAAATTCGCCTGTATCGGCATAATTATTAAAAGCAATAATAATAATTAGACAAGACAATAATGATAATAATAAAATAATGATAAATAATAATTAGGACTGCGGCGGCAGTCAAACAATATGGTGGCTCAGCTCGTCGGCCTTACACAAAAGTAACAAAAATATGGTCGACCGATACTCACTAAAGGTTAGGTATGTATAATAATAAATTTAATATAAATTAAAAATACATAACTCCACGTGCGTGCGACCACCAAGCCAGTCACAGACGAATAATTGTCACATCTGTGGCACGAACGACGATACGAAAAACACGAAAACCACGAACCAAAATGGAGCCGGTAACGGTTATCAAGGCCCTAGACTAGGGAAAAAATGTATGAATATCTAAAACAATGAAAATTCTTCGAACGATAGTTACCAAAGGGCCAATTCAGTATTCACAAAATTCACGAGGTTTTCGACTGTGCAGACGCTGGACGACGAAAAAAATTAAACAAAAGACAACAAGTGTTCTCGAAAAGTGAAAAAATGATCGCCAATAATACCAGTAGCCAGTCCGACTCACGACGGCCGTTGTTTTACTGGTCACCACCATATTGTACCGTATGTCACCGCACGAATAAAAGTCAAAGAGAATATGAAATTTAAAAATTACGGTGATACCATTGATTATATAATCTATGGTGATACTATATTTATACAAGATAATAACTATAATCAGATAATAATTAAATTGAAATGATAAACTAGAGAAAAAAAAAGTTACATATTAAGTACGTTAGTTTGAATAGTGTTAAGTGGGAAACAAAAAAAACGACGTCTGATGCAAGTTTGTTGCATAGGGACATGGGGAAAAATTTAAGTAATTTGTGCTGCGTGTTGGTATATAAAACATAAGGATGGAACGGATATTATAGGCTGGAATATTGAACGGGACACATTTTAATAAATAAGGAACATCAATTTTGTTGTTAATTAATTTATAAATAAAAGAAATATCTGCTAGTTCACGTCTAGTAGATAGAGAAGGGAGGTTAAGAAGGGATCGTACTGGAGTGAAGTCATGTTGATCGATAATGATATTTAGTTTTCAAGCGATGAATTTTAAGAAACGGTTTTGGACTTTTTTTATACAGTTAATGTTTGATTTGGTATAGGGGTTCCAGATAGTTGATCCATACTCTAGGATTGATCTAACTAAAGTGCAGTATAAAGATTTAAAAGATAGAAATATATATTTTAAAAACGGCGGAAATATAAAAACATTTAAAACTTATTTGTTGCTAATATTGTCAAAATTGTAGAAAATAACAAAAACAAAACACAATTGTTTACATTGAACATTTTGAACTCGAGTACGAGGAATCATGTAGGAACTGTACTTGAATTGTACATA
Source organism: Drepanosiphum platanoidis (assembly GCA_948098885.1). NCBI lineage: Eukaryota > Metazoa > Arthropoda > Insecta > Hemiptera > Aphididae > Drepanosiphum > Drepanosiphum platanoidis. The sequence goes on from OX402534.1 coordinate 20,079,607, forward strand.
GATTAAATATACTAAAATACTAAATGTATACATAATCTATGAATTGTATGTGTGTACGTTTAATTTATTACACTCATTTGTCAGGCAAAACCGTTTAATTTTTTAGTTTTTCCTCCACTTCGCCTAATGGTTCATTCGGTTTTATAAGACTCACTTTGTGATGGTCTCAAAATATGGTCTTATAAGCGATGTATACTGTATAATTATAATTATAATAAGAGAATAAGACATTATAGCGGTAAAACGAACGGATTTTTTTTTCTTTTAGGTTTAAAAATTAAATACACGGGTAACTTCCATGCAATCATACGCGCATTTACAGTTGATATGTTACACAGGTGGGCCTAAGTACAGATACTGTCGCATTCTCTTCGAAATCCAGCGTCACCTGCAACAAAACAAAAAAAGTCACGGATTAACGACACAATCAAACGCTTTCGTACGAATAATAACCTCAAATGATTTTTGCGTGCGATATTTATCTACACTTTTCGTTTGACGTGAAAAACATGGGAGGGGAACTTTTCACGAGACGATTGTGGATTTTTTTTTTACCTTGTATTTATACTCGTATTGAAAAGATGCAAAAATCCCATACAAGATACAACCATCATGTCGATCGACCCTACATTGATGTTTCGAATGTTGTCAAAAACGTTTACTTAATTCGGTCATTACTACCATTGATTAAATATACTTAATATACTTAAGTATACTTAATCAATGTTACTACTTATCGTTTGACGATAATATCCTCGCAACATCAACTCAAATAAGGAAAAAGGTTTTGGCGCCCCTAATTTTATACAACCGCCAAAAATGTCAGTCTATCCTTCCCATAGGTCGGTACGATCCGCCGCAAAAAAAATAATAATTACGTCGTCGATATAATATTATGTTAGTTAAGTGAAAATTACGCTCTACGCTGCTATGGCTATGGTATTTTTCAAGGCACTGACCTCCAGGGCTGAATCAAGAGATTACTATAACAAAATTAACAACCGCGAATACAGACTACGATGTTTGATTATAATTGTTTGCTTTGGACAAAAGTCGTCTGACGCGTAGCATAGATTAAGCATACTATTTAGTATATTTAATCTATGCGCGTAGAAAAAAAGCCCAAGTTTAAAAAATATTATAATGTATATCGAAACCGTTTTTCGTATTCGCCACGTCGCAGCGATTCCAATTGATTTTATTAAATTTTACGCCAATATTCGGCAGCGGTTCTCAACCAACGGCAGGTACGCGAAACACTAATGCGTCCATTAGTACGCCGAGCGAATAGATTTCAAAAAAAAAAGTTAAGATATTCGTCACTATTAAACGCCCCGTATTAGACAATATTAGACATTAGGTTAATAAAAATGCGTAGGGTTAACAACACTTGGCCCTGTTATGCAAATACAGATGATAAACGTGACAGCGTGGAGGCCGTTCCCTATTCTATAAAGATACGAATAAACGGCATCGAGTCCATTGGAGAGAGTTAAATACAGTTTTAATATTATGAAAACGCGTTCTTTGCTCAGAGTATAAAAGAATATTTCTTAATACTCGATTCGTCCATCGAGAGGTACTATTCATTCACAAAGAAGCCAATGCTTCTATAGAAGATTCCATAACTGTCTTTCCATTTTTCAAACAACAGCTCATTAATTGTATTTTTTCAAATAGTGTGATGGGAAAAGAACTTACCGGTTTGCTTTCATCAATTTTTCTTTGGAATTTAAGAACCGCCTCTACCCCATACATTTGACTTTAGTTGCACCTGTGGTGTCATCACTGGGTAGATTTTTTTCTATCTATTTGTATTTGTTTTATGTTATTTCCTTTCCTCTTTCTCGTATTATATAAAACCATTAAACTCATTATGTTAACTTGAAATAGGTTAGGTTACGTATCTCATCTTCAAAAATAAAAATATATCTAAATTCAATTTAATAACGTATACAGAAAATATAATTGTTTTCACTTAGTTTACAAAATAATCATTGAGAAAAAAAACAGTGTATACCCCTGTAAATTCTTGTTAAACTAACCGTCCAATTTTTTCTCAGTTTTATTTCCATAATACTGTACACAAACTAAAAGCCATAGCTTAATACTGTACACAAACTAAAGACCATAGCTTTCAGAATTATTTACAAAGATAAAAAGAAAAAAAAAACAATGATGAAATTGTATGTGCCCAATAACAATATGTTAGAAGTTAAGACTACGGATGATGTACCATGGTAAAACCTAAAAACCCGGACTCGGGGGTTAGGTATAATAAAACGTACCAACTACCAAACAAGGAGCATGCGAATAAGGACATATTGCGATGGTACTTTTAACGACTATGACAACAAGTATTTTTTGAAACAATTTTAATAAATTAACGGCAATAATCTAATAGAATTAAAAAAAAAAACCGAAAAAAAGAATAGGAAAAATAAATTTAAATTATTAACACAAACTAAAAACAACATTAAATTAAACAACAGTATGAAAAAATTGAAAAAAAATTACAATATTTAAACAACTGGTTTTTCGTCAGGCCGAGGAAAATAATTCAAATAAAAATAAATCCAAACATTTCTCAGCCTATTTATATTATTACATTTACAAATACACTTCAGCGAAAACAATTATTATTTGATTTAAAACTTTTGTTATAATCGAGTAAGGATGTTGATGTTAGAGACATCAGTGGTGGGACAAGTTTACACTCAATGATAATAACAATAGTTTTCAAAACCAACACATTTATACATACATTAATGAGTGTGACAATCATTAGTTCATTTTCTTTATAGTCAAAACAATACCAATATACTAACAAAGGCAAACCTTAGCATGCTTCAGATTAGATTTTACATTAAGCCATTGATAAAGATGATAACATGTTAACCAGTAGTCTTAACAAATTAAAAGTTATCATATTCATTAGTCTTTGATAAAATTAACTGTTTTCAGAGGTTCATAACAATACTATGTAACTGCCCACATTTTTCATAAGGCTTATAAATCACAATTATCGAGTTACATAATATAAGTACTATAGTTCAAAAAATATCATATATATATATTATATATGTATGTATATAAATTACAGTAATGTACAAATAATATATACAACGTAATTTTTTAAGTATATTCATCAGCATAATCAAAAAATAAAATAAAATTATGGAATTATTAGACATCTGATCAATGATATATTATTAGGAAACACATTTCAAAACATATTTTGAATTTGAACCATGCGTAAAACGTTTATATACACATATAATATATATTATGTATAAATGTAAAAATTACCTATCCGATATGAATTGTATGCCTTTACCTAACATAGCAATGAAATACTCGATCTGGTACCACCACCTCATCAAAAATCAAAAAACAAATCACAATACATGATTTTAAGTTTAATCCTTTTGGTTTTCTGTGTACATTTCATGATTTTAATCGATAAATTATTTATTTTAAAAACAAAATTTGTTTTTGACGACGTTATGAAAAAACATAACCTATCCTTGAATGTCAAAAAAATAATAAAATTGATAAAATAGGCCTACGGTTAAAAACATGTATTGTGTATATCATAGACGAAGAAATGTTTTAAGATTTTTTTCTTTTTATAAAATAATAGGATATGTATTAAATTAATTCCTCATAAACATAAGACATAACAGTTAACACAATTTACATTGCACTAACAGTGTAAATCATTCAATAAGGATCAGGTAAGTATTTTAACAATGAAATGTCGACTATAATGAAAATAAAATACATAGAAAAATTTAAGATCGTTACACATTAGGAGGATACAAATCTTACTTAAGTAATATGCAAGTAGATTTAAAATGTTGAATTTAAATTAAATACTTAATAATAGGTAAATATAATAATTGTAACACATTACCTACCCATTTACATAACAGATAAGTAAAATTTAATTTACGTGTTTTTGTTGTTATATTAATATAAAATAAATCTCATATTCAAGAACATAGTATAGTATATGTTACATATGTGAATATGAGAAAATACAATTTTCAGATTTACAGCTCTTATCATGTGTTTGCACATCATAATCATTTTATAAAGATATTTTACAAATGAAACTCATCTCTATAAATGTAAAAAAAAAAAAAAACATAGTTAAAATATTTACCTTAGTTATATGTATATATACAATATATATATATATATATATAGATGGTGGTATGGCGGGGCATTTAAGCGACATAATTGTATGTGTTTCTGTCTTCTGGTGTACGTGCTAAATACTCTCTTTCAATTAGACACTCGATGCGTTTCTTAATAAGAACAGGTGAAGGCATGAATCTCGATCTCAACTGATCAGTTACTTCCATGATGAGTGTGTTGTGAGTCAACTTTTTACGCGCTTTCATAATGCGTACTAATGCAGCCTCTATTTCGTGTTTGCGGTCTTCTTCAACTTTGTCCTTGGTTTTTCGACGCTCCGGCTCGTTTTCTCCTTTGGTAGTGATTGACTGGATTTTCACGCGATACAATTTCGAAGTGTATGATTCATTGACAGAAAACTCGTGGTGAGGTTCGATCTCTTTGGTTTTGGGACTCTTCAGTAGCACCCTCTGAGACGGTTTTCCCATCGCCAATGATTGCAACGCGCGGGTTAGGTCTTTTTCATTGATGTCTGTTTCATTTAACATTGTTTCCATAGTAATCTTGTCACCAGAGTTGAACAGCATCAAAATCGCCATCTGATAAGTCGATACTTGGAAGAGATGTTTGCGCACTTGTGAATTAACGTTATTCACGCTGGTGCCGGAATTGGAAGAAGTCGACACGACAGTGCTACCACTGCCATTTGAGCTTATCACAGATGTGGTGCTATTCTCTCTACGATTGTCATTATAAATGGCAGTTATGTCTGCCGATCCCAACTGTGGTTGGAGACGGAGTTGTCGTCCATTGTGTTTACCTAAATAGTAAACTTTGAATTCATCATATGCCAAACGAGCAATAGTTGGTATGTTGCATTTTGGAGTAGTGGCTGGCAATGGCCAGAATCCAGTGGTCAGCACGCGCACTGATAAATCAATATTGTTGCAATTTGATGTTGGTGATTCAGCCAAGTGATGTTTGAACGATTCCATTATGGTGTTTGATAGTGACATGTCTTTAAACATACCTTCTAGTTTGGAAGTGAACTGACAACCACATTCATTTTTTAATTTTGAGATCATGTTTTTCTCATTGTCGTCACTCACAGACTTGTTCAACAACAGCCTTTTGGCTAAGTGTTGTTTGTAATAAGTTTCAAAAACATCTTTGTCCTGGAGAAACCTGAACAACACCATGGCTTTGTCGAGCACTGGCTCTAGATCGTTTTCATCGATACCACGTACTCCTTTTCTCAACTTATCGTCAATGAATAACGACATATACTCTGGAGACTTATGATTGAGGTTTAGAAAATGTTCGAAATCTGAGGAAATTGTCTTTTTAAAAATTCTATCACGCGCAAATGAATTGTTTAGAAAATAATCAAGTTTATCTTTGAGATCAAGCAAGCTTTGTACATAGGTGACTGGGTTTAAATCGGTCTCGTCCTCTTTGACCAATGAATGACCTTCCTCTCGTAAGTATTTACTCAGACACTCTGACATGGTTTTTAGGCCGTCGGACAGATTGCTGAGAAGTTTGTACATACATGAGAGATCTTGGGTCCTTTGATTTTTCAACATGAATACAAATCCAGAATTTTCCATTTCAACAATGGTCTTCATATGCTTTTTAATGAGCTCCTCTTCTACCACTTGGATGATGCGGATCTCGGTGGATACGTCAAGGTAGTTCTTGGCCCTTTCAGCTTCTTCATTTATTCGAGACTCAGCCTTCTTGATATAAATTGAAGCACTATTTTCGGCCAACAGCATTTGACTCTCAACATTGTAGAACTCACTGGACTGAGCAAGGAACGGGCGTTCAAAGTCCTCCTGGTAGACAATCCTGTTCTGTATACCCAGTATCATGAGCATTTGACAAGCGTTCTTGAGCGATATGCGGTCAATTACTTCACCGTTGCGCTCCTTCATCACCATGCTGAGTAGTGTGTCACGCAGATGGTCCCGGATGCGGTCATGGCGCACAATTATATCACGGAAAAGCACAAGCCCCAGGTTGTAGACACTGTCTACCTCGTTGTTCTTGACGTACACCTTGTCCATGTACATGAGTATGTCCCGTATCATTACCATGGACGTCTGGTGGTCTCTCCAGCACTCGTCAAGTGTCTGCAGGAAGTTGTTGTTAAGCGCGGCCATTACGTCCTGACGTACCTTTGTCTCCAGGTGTGCGGACACAGTCTCGCGCATGCCGTTGTACAAGCGTTCACCGTGCTTCAGCAAAATCATCGTGTATGCATTGCGATACAGCTCCTCAAAGCTCAGGCACGAGTTGTTCTTCTTGTGTATCTCCTGTATGGCGTTCTTCAACATGGCCCACGTGTTGTCCACGAACTTCTCGTCGGTGCGCGACGGGAACGCCTTCACCCGCATGTTTCCCCTCTTCTTGGGCACCGTACTGTTCATGATGCTGGTGCGTCTTCGTCCTAGGGAGTCGCTGCTCATTGCGGGCGCGCCGCGACGGAAGCTACCATTGGTGGCGCTGCACAACGGTCTTCTGTCAAATTAAAACAATGTAAGAAAGTATTATCCACGGTGGTTTCGGTTGTGGCGGATTTTTGTTGTATACGCGTCGACTCGGTGAGTTTGTGCACCGGACAACGAAGTATATATTACGCACTACCGTGATCGGTGATTTAATAGGTATCGTGTAATACCGTGTGTGCTCCGTACTTGGCGGTCCGGGAAACGTCAAAACCTCGACGATAGCGGCGGCGACGACTATGCGAAAGCGGCAGCGACGACGACGGTCGAACGGCAGAAAAAATAAAAACCGTTCAAAAAACAACGCCGAACCCGTACGGAGAAATATTCAGAATCTGTCGTACGGTTTTTTTTATTTCTCTCTCGATACGGCTGGAGAACAATAGTCGTCGACTGCAGAACGCGATAGAGATAGTGTGAATATCGCAAATCCGCCGCGCCGTTCAGCGGTCCTCCTATCTATCCGTCTACGACAACGCTGCCGAGATATGGTGCGGTGGTCGGTTCGCGACGGTAATTGGTTCGAAATTTCCAGTCGTCCGGTCGCTGAAAAATCCCACGGGACCGACGCGAAACGAAAATTGACGTAACAACATAGAGACACACACACACAAACACCACTTTCACAAAAGATAAAGCGAAAAAAAAAAACAATTATTATTCAACGCGTCCGAATCGACAATAATAATGTGTTTCAAAATACAACACTATCAGCAGTAGCAGCAGCAGCAGCAGCAGCAGCAGCAGCAGCAGCGGCAAGCTAGCAGCTCGCTATAGGTATAGAGTGCAGTAAGTTATAGTTATAGTGTTTGGTGATGAAATGGTCTTTTTACTCTGTCTCGTATGGAACGCGAATTTTTTTTCTTTTTCGGTCCCTCGTGTCCGGTTATGTTTGGTTATCACGGGTCCGTGAACGTTTTTCTGCCATGAAAAACGAGGCGAAATTCGAAAATCGCCAAACATTCGTGGCGTGTGTAACAACGATCATTCGCGTAAACTGGCGGAATCGACAAATCATTTTTCAATTGCCGCAATCTCGTGTACTCGACAAGTAATCATAATATAAAAACGTAACCAGAAAAATATTCTTTTTTTTTTTTCCAATACATAATATTTACAATATTGCTCACACTAATGTGATGATTGATATTAAAATGTGTCGTCGTCGTTTATACTGATTTTCGAGTCCTCCGCGATTGATAAAAAAAGGGAACAGAATATATATACATATATATATATATCCTTTAAACATAACCTAACCTAACCTAACTAAGTGCATAATACATACACTCCTTGCAGAAAAAAATGCAACTGGATTTTGAACATTTATTTGTCTTGAATATTTTCAGCCAATTATCTAATTTTAATGATTTCATTTTAAAATTGTTGACAATTGGCAACAGTTGTATTCAATAAGAAAATTAAGCAATACTTAGGTTATATAACTTTTCAATGAAAATAAGTAATTATTAATTAATTTTAAAATATTTTAAAATGTTTATACTTATAAGTTATAATATACTACAACTACATGACAGTTTAAATAATTATGAACAGGTTTTTTTTTTCATCATCATACCCCGAGAAAAATCCTATACACTAGTATCAGTTGGAGATCAAAATGCATTGCATTTCAGTGCAGTTTTCGGATATGTTATTTTAAAAAGTTTGAATGTTTCTTAAAAGATGAGGTATATCTTTACAGACAGACTTACATAATGTTATGGTTGTGTTTGGCACATCAGTGTTTTTTTTAATGCTGGTTTGCTAATTTTTAAATTTTATGTACTAATCCGCTTGGAATTACTTATTATAATAATTGCAACAGGAATACAGGATAATATTTACAAATATGATTCAGAATTTTATTATTGTTAGAATTGTATTAGAAAGTGCTGCAGAAGCAATTATTTATTATTTAAATTACAAACTATGGGGATTTACAATTGGAAAATACACATAGCTGATCAAAGTAGATAGATAGAATTGAAATCACAAAATAATATTTCAACTACCTTATGACATTATTAAACGAATAAGTGAATGAGTAAAATGTTACCTCATTAAAGACAAGGCTTCACAAGGTTAGGTTACACACAACACTTCTTAGTGTATAATATTCATAGATTTTTTCATTGAAAAACATTACAAATAGTAAATGTCCATGTCAGTGTGTTTGAATATTTCACAAAGTATAAATACTGTGATTTATACCGAGAATTGTTAACATTATCTTAATAATCCTTTAAATTTAAGACACAACTAAACACTTTGTTAAAATCCATTATCAGGTTGATGTTTAACGACCATTATATAGTGAATAGTCTAACATATTTTTGGAACATGGTTATGATAAATTTAATACATATCAGTTGACACGATGGTCATAGTTAACTATCACATCTGTCAATTAGCTAAAAATATTTTCCTGCACAACAATGTCCAAAAAGTACAAATATGCATTAACAATCTCTAATTATCAAACGTCTGCTGAATTGATCTATTTCTGAGGAGAATTAAAATTATTTGTAGTCATAATTTGTACGTTTCAAATTTGAGTTAAATACAATTGTCAGTCCTAGACCGGAGATATTAAAATACCCAAGTTTATTAAGTATGACAATTAACCTGAATGGCTGAATATAAAAATGTATAGGAGACTTGAATATTTTTACATAAATTTATAAAATAAAAATAAAAATACAAAACAGTTGTCCTATACATAATTTTTTTACGGATAAATGTTCCATTTCTGAAGCATAAACATGAAAATATTTACTATTTAATCATAGAAATAAATATTATTTTTTATCTTTAAGTAAAAGAAACAAAATAATAAGGTTTTTGTTGGTATTAGTTTAATTAAAATTTTTCATTAGACTGTTGTTTATTTTTAACCAACTGAATGAAAAAGTCTAATAAAAAAATTAAATTACCACATTACAACCTTAATGTCTACAAAGTCATCTTTAAATAATTTAAACATAATTAAAAACTAATAATGAACTTATTGTTAAAATGTCACCAAGTAAATGTCAGTAAACATCAATACTAATTATAGAATGCCAATGCAAATTTAACCTTTCATTGGAAACACGTTAACACCACATTGAATTCATATTAAAACCCCATTGAATTAATTGGCAATACCGAATAATAACTATAGACTGAAATTTCCTAGCAAATATTAATTTATTCCTACCAAGGATATGAAACTCTTCACAACAAATTAGTACCGAGTGAAAACTGTGACAAATCATACATACTAAAACAAAAGTTTCAAACAGTTTATATTCACAGTGTCAAACAGTATTTGGATATATTTGAAATAAATACAAATTATGGCGTTTTAAATTAAATATTAAATGGCACATTTCAAAATAAAATAATCATCATAATCTAATCCATTAATAATTCATGAATATAGTTTATACAACTTTCAACATGATATATTGATAAGGGTGGAGTTGGATTAGAAACACAGTATGGTGCAATGAATATAGATCATGCCATTAAGTGGCATTTCGAATTAGAAAGCCGGGATTTGTAGAATGTTTGGAAATATATGGAACAGTAATTAATATTTTCACTATTAAATAAAGCAAAATATTCGTCAAACTCTATTTTTTTCTTCACCTTTTTACAACATCACTATTTCACAATTTGTGTTAAAAATATTCACAGATAACAGAAAACAAATGACTGTTTTATAATTTACTTAAAAATGTTTGCCTAATTTATTTAATAATATAAATACACAATTATGGAAATCGTTATGCATGTAACCTAAAGTGCAAAAAAGAAAAGTGTATAGTCAGTACCAAAAAATTATTATTGAATCATTCATGGTAATTATCTGTTTGGCCGTTTTCACCAAAATCTTCAGCAGCACGTTCTGGTTTGGTGTAATATGAGCTACTGTAACGGCTACCGTTGGCATTTTCTTCATCAGGTTCTTCTTTTTTAACCATATCTGGATCATACTCTTCATGAGTACTGTTGTAATTGTCATATTCATTATAACTGTCATAATTGTCATATTCTAAAAATAAAATAAAAATGTTAAAAGTTTCAATAAATATTTAAGATAAATTACTAACCATCAACAGGCTCTTGTTTGATGTGAACTTTATCATCACGTTCAGAATTGTCTTTGTCATGTTTATCACGGCGATCTTTACTTCTATAAAACAAAATTATTGATTCATTAATTTAAAACAAAAAAAAATTATAACTTACTTGTCACGTCGATGATGTTCTCTGTCTTTACGATCCTTCTTACGGTCACGGTCCCTAGAACGACTGCGCTTTCGTTTTCTATCACGATCACGATCTTTATCTCTAGATTTGGAAACAGGAACTTCTTCAACTTCGTCATAGTCTGCATCTCTAGCACGGTCTCGGCTACGACGTCTTTTGCGTTCTCGTGATCGTCTAATAATATGATTTACATAAGTTTTAATAGCATAATACTTTTTCAATATTAATAATATATAGAATTTTTAATGAAAACTAATTAATCTTAAAGAAAAGTGTGAGCATTTTTTTAGTATAGAAACTGATTTTACAATATTTTTAATTTCATTAGAAAATAATATTATTCAGAGTATAAATTATTTTTCAAATAGATACACTCAAAAATATTTAAAAACCAAATATTCTTTTGATATATATTATGTACTAAATACTAAAGAGTAATTTTTTGTTTTATTATTACTTAGGGTCTGATATCTTTTAAAATATTTGTTACAAATTTTGATTTTAACTTAAGTTAATAATTAAAAATGTAAGATAATAGTTAATGAACATTAATACAATAGCAAATAAATTTTTTTTTAAAAAGTCTATTCTGTTTTGTAATAAATAATTTTATTAATTGTTTTCATTAAATGTAAATTATGTACATAGATAATGTGTTATTTAATACATACGACTTGGAACGATGACGTTTTCTTTCACGATCTCTACTACGAGGACGTCTCGAATCCCGATCACGATCCCTATCTCGATCACGATAATCACGTTCACGGTCCCTTTCCATAGTTACACTACGGCCGGAACGACTACCAGCCATTTCACGAGCATACCTTTCCCTTTCACGTTCATTATCTTCCCTACCTGAATGTTTCAAATTCACTTCTGGTCCACCACGTCTTGTACCCCCTAATCCACCTCCTATAAAAAATAAAATTACAAATTTAAACAATAAATCAACATTTCAGAACTATATTAGTAATTACTAATTAGGTTAAACATAAATCAATTTACCTAATCTTCTTGGAAGCCACCCTTTGACAGTGCGTGCTCTCTCAACATCGACCAACACTCGGCGTCCATCAATCTTTTTTCCATCAGCATGTTTATATGCAGCTATAATAAATATTATTTGGGGAAAACAATTAGACTGAACTGAGATTTTATTTAAATTTTTTTTTTGTTGTCCATAAGAAAAACTGAATACCCATCCCCAATTCAAATGAAAATGTCTAACTATTAATTGATCTTCTTGAACAAAATTCATTAATTGATGAGTTGATAAAACAGATCCAATTAAAATATATTGAAACGAATTTAAAGTAAATCTGGAACCAGGACTTACCAACCTCATAAAAATAAAAATGAATACCTCATAGAAATACTAAGATATTAAAATCAAATATTTAGGTACCTACCAATGATACTTATTTGCTATTCCCAGATTGTATTTTTTTTAGCGCAGTTTGTAATGCCAAGTGAATCCAAAATTGAGACGGTATAAATATATATATATTTTTTTTTTTTTTTACTTTACCTGGGACGCCAATACTTACATAGTGGGCGCAAATTTATTTAATTACCCAGTAAATTAAATAAGGTAAAAGAATATGTAAATGAAATATAAAAATATCATGTTTTCTTCCACCAGTTTCACATAATCTTACCTTTGCATATATCATGCTCAGAAGAATAAAATTAAATATTACACTATTATTTAAACAAATGACATTACAGTTTACCATATTCTGTAATGTCCCTAATTTGCATAATACCCTAGTTTTTTTTTTAAATTTTGAATACAAACTAATAAATGTAAGTTAAATTTTGTTACTTTTTAAAGTTTAGAAGATAGATTCAAGAATTATAAAAAAAAAAATCATAAAAAATAACACTTGTTCAACTGTAAGTATGGGTTATAAAAATAAATAATGTATGTTTTAAGAATAATTTGTACTTAAGAAGATTATTGGAAAATGTAATGATAGGTTAAACTATTGTGTAATTTGTATGTTGGGCTTACCACACATACAAACCTATTATCAACAAAGTCGTCTACGTATAATCACAGGGTCATTAAAGAAGCTCCAATCAGCGAGCTCTTCACAGTTCACTGCATCAAGAACAAAATACAATTATTAAAACTGTACCAGATGAGAATGATTTTTTTTTTTTGAATTTTTAAGATCATTGTTTTTATAAATGTACGCGCAGGGGTTATTCGAATCCAAGAATTTTAAACATAATTTTTCAAAACTGGCGAGTATTCAGATCTTGAATATTTGTAGAATAATCCTTACAGTTATGAATATTGATGTTTTGGATGAATTTGATGAGTAAATCAGTTTTACCAGTCCACTTGCATTTTACAATTTATTTTAATGTTCTTAAACGTATTAATTTAAAATATTTATTACTGTATTTTATAATGACCAAGATAAGAGTTAATGCCATAATAAGTAGCATAGATATCACTGTTGATAAACATACATTTACAAGTAAACCTATATTTTTATTATTTTTATCATATAGAATAGATTGGCCAAATTAATTTATGTTAATTCAAGTAAAACAAGAGTAAAAATTTATCTGATCAAATGATTTTAAAATTATTTGCACTTACTTCATAATAAGACATTTTTACCGTGCAAATTCATAGACTAGCTGGGAAATATTATTTGAGAAGAAAGTTGTACTTATGAGTATTATCTTTGTATTTTATATTATCTTGATAGTTATAAAGATCAATTAATTAAAAGTAAAACTTCATTTAATATGAAATACCATGGCATAACACTTTTATGACCCCCATGTATAGTTTGACGGGTACCAATATTCAACAGTATAAACTATGCAACTTAATAGTTATGGTGATAACTTCTAAACTAGATACAACTAAAAATGTATAATACTATACATTTTAATTGAAGAACTGAAATACAGAAATACTAAAATGAACAATTTGTAAAATATGCATGGGCCAGTAAAACAGATTAGCCAAATTAGACCTCAACATTCGCCGTTTGAGATCACCGGGTCAAGTTTTGAAAAAATGATAGATCTAAATATTTATTACTTACAATGCATATCACGTTCATATTCGTACTCAATGAAAGCATACCCTCTTGGTTTACCATCAATCTTGTTATGTGTCACAACAATCTATTTCAATAAAATATAGTATTAAAATAAAATAAATACTCGAATTAAATGAATCATGGAATTTACTTTTTTGATAGGACCGTAAAGTTCAAACTCTCTTCGTAATTTTGATTCAGAAGTATCATAGTTCTGAAACAAATATTTGCAAAAAAAATGCATAAGTACTATTTATTTAACTCATAAAAAATATTTACCTAATTGGTTATTTTATTTAGGTTTTAAATATAAAATTAATCTTTACTACTTTTATAGAAGCCTATAATAATATTACCTATGATGATTTTATACTACCAATTTCATCTTTAGGGAATTATTTGGCTCAAAATAATAAATTAATAAAAATTCATAGAAAATATAGTCCAGTCATTTAAGCTCTAAAATTGATGTTTTGAGGAATTAAATCGGAAAGTTTTGAAACTTTGCAAAAAGTTTGGCTATAGGCTCCTGATTAACCAAAAAAAAGTCGCCATCTCTCCGAGGTCCGGAAGTGTCCGCCATCTTGGATTTTATGTGCGATTTTTCAGTTTTTTAAAATTATCTTTGAAAATACTAAACTTATTTCAAAAATACCTCTATGCAAAAACGTAGCTGACAAAATTTTAAACAAATATGGTTTTATTATTTTTTTTGTAGCTTGAATAGATTAAGAGCAAAAAAAATAATAAAACCATATTTGTTTAAAATTTTGTCAGCTACGTTTGTGCATAGAGGTATTTTTGAAATAAGTTTAGTATTTTCAAAGATAATTTTAAAAAACTGAAAAATCGCACATAAAATCCAAGATGGCGGACTTCCGGACCTCGGAGGGATGGCGACTTTTTTTTGGTTAATCAGGAGCCTATAACCAAACTTTTTGCAAAGTTTCAAAACTTTCCGATTTAATTCCTCAAAAAATTGTTTAATGACTGGACTAATAAAATTTAAAATATATAATAATAATATAATATATATAAAACATATCAATATTTTAGACCACTGTAATTTACATTTAGATTGATTCTACATTATATATAAAATAATCTATTAAGAACAATATTCAATTTGTACATTTCAAATTTAGTTTAAATAACAAAATCTATAAAAAAAAAATGAGGTAATAACAATTTAAATACATTTTTCAATCTTTCATCTGATCAGGATATATGATAATTTGAATGTCAAAATGGCAACATATATTTTATATGGATGAATGTTAATAATGCATGATGATTTTCATCAGCATGTCATTAAATAAATTTAATAAATTATACAGAGGCATATTATGAAATAATTATTTATCAAAAAAATATTATTAACGATGATTAACATTTATAATAATTACCACCAAACACATTCATGAAAAATAGGATGCCGAAAAATGATATGACTAGCTATTGCAGATATATAATTTACTTTTCTATAAAAGTAAACCCCAAATAGTTCTAAATTAGAGAAGAGCTTCTTACAGTATTTTCTTATAGAAGAATTTCGTCCAATGACTACCAGTAGTCTTAAATTGTAATTTTTATCGATAAGAGTATTTAATCTAATAAAATATGGAAGTTGACTTATATTTTAAGATACAATTGGTTACAATACACTACAATATTGTTATATGTCAACATATGTTGACGTACAACAATAATTTTAAAATGTTTCATTGACTATCATTTGTATCATTTATATCTATCATTTGCATTTGTACAAAACAAATATCTGTAACTTGATATACAATTAATGAATTTCATTTCAAAGGACTGCATAAATTATTCATACAATACAAATCAGAAGTTAATGACAAAAATAATTTTTATAATCGATAGGCTTAAATAACATTAGCTTTTAGCTATAATAAAATAGATATTTCAATCAGACACTTTTACTTACAATTCTAGCAACGAACAACGTTTTAAACGGATCGACAGTAGCGTTGGCCACCGAATGAGGTTCCCCTACAAGGAAAAAAACATTAATATATAAGATTCGCATTCATAGAGTAACAACCTAACGTCAACAACCATAGAGTAAAGCTTGGACGCTTGGTGCACACATACACACACGGGTTACATAAAAGATACATGTACTCACAAAGAGCTATTTCTTGTTCTAATTTGTATGCCACTTGTTCGGCTTTCTCCTTGCGTCGGCGCTCCAGTCGTTCTTCGCGCGTTTCGATTTTAGTTGGAGGCGGCGTATCCTCGGGGTCCTAGAGGAACGGAAAAAAATTATCTAACATATAATTGACAAGACACGATCGAACACTTTGCGAGAGCTCAGGTCTCCACTACTCACCTCGAAAAAGTCCATAAAGTTGCCAACGCCTAGGTAGCCTCGGGTCTTCTTCTCGTGCGGCAACTTGGCCACGGGCGTCAGATAAGGGATAGGATCCCTTGGCGCGAACAGGGCCAACAAGTTGGGCGGCAGGAACTGAGTCATCTTACCGCGTTTTAGGGATTCCGCGCGGACTCGTCAACCGGCCGCTGTCGCGGACAAGAGAATAATTTGAAAAAAAAAATAAGGTCGTTTCTACCGTCCGACGCGGAACACCATAGAATGTGTGCTCGGGGTCGACGAGCGTAACCGAGAGGCCGGAAAAACGCGCGAGACGGACACGACGAACCAACGGACGAGACGATGTTATTCGAATAGCGTAGAAAACGACACGAGCGAAAACAATAAAAATAAATAATAATTCGCGATGATATCGAGACCTCGAAGGGGAAAAAAAAACAACGAATTACAGTCGAGTGACGATTATCGGGCCCTGGACCTACGGGGCCACCGACGACCATTTTAATAGGCGATGGTATCAAACGGTCATGGAGTAAAAAATCGAATTTCGCGCGCGCGTTACCGAATTCGGGCTCGTAGCCTAGGCGGTTACCCTGCTGTAGTTATAACTTATATGCTATGTTATACTGTTATAGTATGGTCACGTCACGATCATCAGTGGCGATAGTGGTGTATTTCAGTTTTTTCTTCAAATTTCTATAAATTACCGATTTGCCGACTCGAAATTTGTTTCAGTCCGTCTGGAAAACGCGCACACTATATGTGTGTGTGTGTGTGCGTAAATACAAAATAAAAAACGTCACACACTTGTTCTTGTATCAAAATGTTATCGAATCAATATGATAGACCTGCAGTATACATCCGGACCCCTGGACCCCCCCCCCCCCGCTTCAGTTATGGCCTCGTCATCTCTAGAGTCTAGAGAATGGTAAACATGTATAAATATATATAATAATTGAGTGAAAAAATCAAGTCTTTTTAAGGTATTTGTTTTGAGTTACGGCGAAATTTTTAGTTACGGATTTTTTTTTTTTTCGTTATTTTTCGTCAATTTTTTTCACCTAACTGTTGAGACACCGAATTACAAGCACCGAAATAATATATTCAAAGTTTGAAGAATTTCAAAACGTTGACGTGTAAAAATTTGTAAAAATATATTTACAAGAGACTCGGCGACGAGACGGCTTGTGGTTCGCAGTGTCACATCTATATAATTAAAAAAATTCTTGACGGCTCCGCCTGAAGCGGGGGGGTCCGTTTTTCTGTTTTATTCCCCCGGCCCGTTTCCGCCCTTTTCTCCGCGCCCGCCCCCGGTCCCCGGACCCTTCTTTCCATTTCGCGCGGTCCCCCGATTTTCCGCGGCCCCGTCTTCCCGTCGCGACCCTCCGAAAATCCCCTTCGCGATAACGAACGATTCGAAAATCCCCTTCGTGATAACGAACGATTCCGCCGATAACGCTGATAACGATTCCCCGGTCTCGCCCGTGCTCGTGACGTCGCCGTTTCTTTGTTTTAAATGCTCCGGTTTTCGCTACCTCTTGCATCTCGGTTAGGCAGGTTAGGTCGTTAGGTCCCCTTTAGGTAGCGTGTTAGGCTTTGATCCGACGGTCGACGGTTCGATCCCCGGCGGCCTTCGCTCCGACGACGCGCCTTTTTATTTTTATTTTTTTTTCCGTCGCGATGACTTTTTCGTTTTCGATTAGTCAAACTCAACGTTTCGTTTCGTATTATTATTGCTATAAAATTACGTTTTCGATTTTATCGTGTATGTTTTAATAAAAACGGATCGTCCCCGCGAGGAGACTTTATAGAGTTCTTTGTAATATGGTATAAAATAACATTTTTTTAAATTAAAATCTCACTAATAATTATTATTTATGCTTATTTGATCGGTCCCAGGATTTTTTAACTTTTATTTTATTATTTCGGATACATACGCCTTTTTGTATTCTATAATATTAGAAATTCATACTGCGACGGAATAGCCTGCACAGTGTGTATTACGTTTGTAATTTAACCCGAGGGAGCCGATAGAATAGTTTTGGTTTTATTTTTTAGTATCTTTTATAATATCATATCGATAACAAAGTATTGAAGCTCATTTTTGACCGATTATTTAAATGAAAATTAAATTTAATATTTCTGCGATTTCTTGAAATAGTTTTCCACGATTTCTTTTCATACGCTTTATATTATAATATTGTGTTATACGACGGTTTATAATACTTAGGGTACGATCGATATTGATACTATTATCGCTTTTACCGGTAACTGTATTAAAGGCTAATGAAATGCATAAATAATATGGTATATTATTAAATTTATTCGACTTTTATTCGAAACTGATGTGTGTCTGCTAGATGGCGGACGCCTTTGCCGCCGAAGGCGGCTCACCTCTAAAACCGAGGAGATTTGAATTACAGTCCCTCGATAGATTTTCAATTTAGATGAACATGGGTGAAAAAAGATGATTTTCAAACGTCGAGTATTTGTTTCAAAATGTATTTTATATGAAAATACCGAGTGTCATCTGATAGAATAAAATTGCCTTCCGAAATAGTATTACAACCAATGGTGTGTCGGGGGTCCAGGGGGCAGAGCCCCCGGCTAGGTGCCGAGCTTGCGAGGTGACTAGTCATGTCTGATATTTTTTTGAACAATTTCGAGTGATAACGCGCGTTTGAGGTTATGTGCGCTATTATCAACGCAATGATTAATCAAAAATATTTTGTTGGGTATTTAAAAATCTACAAATTTCTCAACGCAACGATCCAAACGTCAGAGTTCCTCCTGCAAAGTTATTTATTTCGCCAGTTTTACGTTGAAGTGTTTCGAATTTCGCGATGGAAACGATACAGCAAAAATGGATTCCCGGAAACTTCAAGAGTGTTCCCGATACCGGCCGTACAGGTTCGTATTTGAAACGGGTCGCGTTCGGTCCATCCTAACCAATGAATATAAAATATCAAACTTAAAATTATTAATTGAGCGATGACACCACCGTAAACCATTTACACAATTATGAATTGAAATGCGGGAACGACCAAACTCCTTTATTTATTATTATTTTTTACTAGATTTACTACCGTATTGTGCTGGATTTGTAGATGTCTGCCCACCTAGACTGATTGTCCATCTATTTATCAATAGTGACTTGAAAAGCACTTGGGTCATTTCTTTGAATCCAATGCTGGACTTGAGGTGTTTTTTAATTTGTGAAACCCTAAATATCATAAGTGAAATCATTACCTAGTCAGACAAATTATGTTGTTTCGATGGTTATATTTATTTAGGTAGGTAGGATTTTTTTCTTTCCATTGAATATTGGATTGGATGTGAGCTTAAAAATATTACACTTCCAACAGCAACTTTTATATTATTTGTTTGGCAAATAAAAAATAAAAGATCTAAATCAAACAGGACAAGATCTTTGATATTATAATATTTTTGTTGCTCATTCAGTGAGTCGAATCTTTTTATATTCCATAGGTTAAAGGGTTTTTTTTTTGGTTTCCCTATTTCCTATAACCACTGCAATATCAGTATTTATATCCTGTGTGTATTTTTAATTTAGTTTTAAGAATAAACTGAAACAATTTGACTTGTTTTTTATTGTAAGCAATTGTTATTAAAATTGGTCATTTAAAAAATTATGAACTTTTTCACTTAGCTCAACATGACGTTATACAACACGGATGGACTCCAATAACTACTACAACTTCTGTTCTTGGTGTGGTATTTGACAACGGTGTAGCTTTAGCTGCAGATACATTGACTTCTTATGGTTCAATGGCGTGTTTCCAGAATAATCCAAGAATATTGACAGTAAGCTAGGGTTCTAATTATATTTTGATATTTACTACTTTTTTATCTAAACATTTCATAATTTTAAAAACAGGTGAATAAAAACATTATTGTAGCAGCAGCTGGTGAATACTCAGACTATCAATTTATACGAGATACTGTTGAAGAGAAAGTCAGAACTGAAATAAGTCTCAACGATGGTATATTCATGAAACCAAAAGCTCTACACACATGGCTGTCGCGCGTCTTATACAACCGCAGAACCAAAATGAAGCCACTTTGGTCCACCTTTTTAGTGGCTGGAATTCAAAACGATGTCCCTTTTTTGGGCGAAGTAGACAAATTAGGAACAGCATTTCAAGATGAACAGATCGCTTGCGGCTATGGTGCTTATCTCGCTCTTCCAATGATGCGAAAAGTTATTGATGAAAAGCGTGAAAAAAACAACTCTAAGTTGACAAAAGATGAAGCCATTGATTTACTCAAAAAATGCATGGAAGTGTTGTATTACAGGTATTTTGAAATTAAATTAATATTTTATCTATCAGTTGATGTTAATCTTTTTCGTTTAAATGTATTTTATAGAGATGCTAGAAGCCACGATAAATATCAAATTGGTGTTGTTACCAAAGACTCCGTAGAGGTATTGGATCTTACATTGAAGCCAAGATGGGAAATTGCCAAGTTGGTGCAAGGATATGAATAAATTATCTAAATATTGGTGTGTAATTTTTCTAAAACATAATTTTCAAATAATTATTACATTTAAGTGGAGAATAATTTTTTTTTTATAAATAAAAATACGTTTCATGGAAAAATATTTTCATTTTTAATACCTGGTATTCTTTTGTAAAAAATTATTTTCACAAACATCATACAAAAATGAAAACAATTATTTAGTCTAGTTATTTAATTGCAAATCAACATTTTTTTTCATTTACATGACATAAAAATATTGTTTCAGTGTGGTTAGCTTGGCTTAATTGACTAGTAGATAAACCAAAATTTAATTAAAAAAATATGCATTTATTGAGTGCATAAACTGTAATATCTTTGTATTTTATTTGTATACCCAAAACCTAAAATAATATTCACAATATTAGAAAGTATTAAAAATAAGAATAAATATTAAATTTACATTCTTATTTTATTTTTTTTTTTTGTTGCTTCCATACACCTGACATTTATTTTTAAACTCGTAACTAAAATTAATGGAGTGCAAATGTTAACTTATCTAATAACATTGATGATAAAAAAGATCAATTTCCACCTTTATCAATGATGAGATATTTTTTTACATCTAACAAGCCAGCGTTTTATTTATGTCAAATTTCAAAATCATAATTAAATGTTAGAATTTCAAATTGATGAAATGATACTATTTTAATGTTTATTTTGGTTTTTTAAGTATTATCATGTTTAAAAACTAAATTAAAGCTCTTAGAATTGATACAAAACAAAAAACATTATAAAATCATAAAAAAAAACAAATCAAATTATGTGTATAAATATTTTATGTTGCATAAATTGTGTAAATGATAAAGCTGTTTTGGATCAGCAGAAAAAAAAATAAAGCCAAAGCTTTGGATACCCATATTCAACTCGTTTAAATAAAAATAATGTTATTTTCTTTTAGTTATTCAATATATTTCTATTGGATGATAAATAAACCAGATAACTTGAGTAGTTGAATAGGTACAATAGCTATCAAGTGTATATTAATCGGATACACGTAAACGGCGTCAAAACTGATTTTTTCCCGAATATCCAATATTAACTATGCTAAAAAAAAGTAGACAAACTACAATGATTATGTTATAACTCAAATTGTGACAATTCAAACAAGGAATACTTGGCTTGCAAATTTAAAATTGGCACATTGCAATGATTCAATATGAGGCATCAATAACTATCAAAACTCGAATAGAAAAATTGCCGGTATCGATCACACTTAATATATTACTAAACACCGACATGATTGAATTAAAGATATAAGAAGTTAATAAGTACAGCACACAACAATTGCAAAGACAACAAATCAAAAATGGGTCACTACTTCAACTTGTAAAAATTATCAAAATGTACAGTTATTTACTGGTAGGTATATAAGTATTTTCGGTACCTGCAAAATAAATATGTTATAAGGATGAAGTGCTTAGGTAGTAAAGTTGTCGAACAGTTATGGATCTATAAGTTCAAGAGAAATTAATTTTCAAAACAAAAATGTTTCTTTTCTTACTTGTCAAACATTGAATTTTGAGTTGATTGCTTTTCTGCATTATTTACATAATATTACAAATTAAATCTATGAAAAGTGTTATTTAATTTTAGTATCTGTTTTTCTGTAATATTAAGAATATTATTGTTAATAATATTGTTTCATAAAATGCCATTTGTGTCTGACATGTTTTATGAATTTATATTATGTGAAGTTCTAGACACACGTGTCTAGCTGATACATAATAATAATGTAGCCAGCCAATCATGAAATATTAGAATTACATAAAAAAACTAGATCCTGGGGAGGACCACCGTCTCTCTTGTATACACCACTACTGTTGAAACAAAGGAGTATTTAAACAATATTGTGCTTAATAGTTTGAATGGTACAGGGGTTAAGAAAAATGGTTTTTATATTAAAATTATCAAATATTGGTACACTTTTCGTAACCGATTAGGTTGATAAACTTGCAATATGGACAACAAACAACACAGGTTAAACTTGTGGATTTGAAATTTACCTCCTCAAAACTTGAATTCACAGTCGTTGGAAAATTTCAGATAAAAGTGTCAGCCAATTATTGACTAAACATAAGATCATTGATTAATGATTATTATTTATTATTAAATTATTATAATGATAATATTTAAAAGCAAATAATACCTCAAATTTGTATTGATAAATACTTTTAAAACCTAAAAAAAAAGGAGACTATTTTTAAAATCAAAATAATTCCAACAGGTGGAAATAAGCAATTAGAAATTTTAATTATTTCAATTAGAAAATATTATAATATAGCACACAAACAAAGCATAACATGGACAAGCCAATGGAATATATATGTTATGGGTAATGTTAACATTTGGATAAAGTTGACTAACCTAAAGGTGGGTATCGACTACGCGCAGCAAACCCTCGAACATTGGCTCGCGCGGCAGCCGCGACAAATGGATACCAGGTTGCCGCGCGAGCCAACTCAAAAATTGCCGCGGTCGAACATGCCGCGCGGCGAGCCAAATGGCGTCGGTATTTAGACACGCGGCAAAGGAATTTCAGTTAATTGCTCGCGAGCAGTTGGGACGGTTTTATCATTCGACGACTGAACGGGTCTGGGCTCGGCGAACAACTGGATCACTTGCCGCGCGAGGCTGCCGCGCTCTTTAAAAGTATAGTACCTAAATATGGCTCTCGCGGCAAATGTCTGGTTTGCCGCGGACGAACATGGCGCGCGAGGCAGCCGCGCGTAGTCGATACCCTGCTTAAAGTTGCTTTATCCACCCGTGTTGGCTAATGTGTAATTTTTTGTTTATAAACATAAAATATCAACTTTATCCGGATAATATTAGATTTTATAATCGTTTAAAATAAAATAACAAAAGAAAAATAGAGTTATACTTTATTATTGCATGATATGATTCCATGACATTTTGAATTGCACAAAATGCTAGACGCTTTACCCTTAAAGCAATTGGTGTCACATTTCCCCTTACATGAACACCTTTTATATCCTTGACTCACCACCATCTGACAATAGACTCGCAATTTCTTTCAATGATTTTTCTAAATGTACCGCCTCTTCTAGCAGTATTAGAGACAACGGGCAAACACCAGATAGAGTTGATATTTCATGTTTATAAATGAATAATTACACATTAGCCAACGCGCATGAATCAAGTCGATATTAGCCGGCTAATGTAGACTTTATCCAAATGTTAACATTAACCGTAACATACATGGGCATAATATAGAGTATAGACAGTTAAAACTAAATTTGATAGTATAATTTTATTAATGTAAAATATTTAAAAGTACACATAATATAATATAAATTAGAAGGAATTAGCTATTCGGATAACAATACATAACAATATAATAGATGCCGTTTTTATTAAATAACAAAATTAAATTGGTTGCAAACATCTGATTGGACGATGATTATAAAAGTATGATGAATAGAATCTTTCACTTATGTTTAGTGTTTAGACTATAGATATCAGAGGTGTTACTAAGAATTTAATCGTATACGAACCGCTAGAAAGGTATCCGCACTAGCGTGGGGAAAAATAAGGAGCATTTAATGCTATAAAAATATTATAAAATCATAGAAATTGATCAAATAAATTAATCTAATAATAAATGAATACAAGACTTATACAAGTTCTTATAAAAATATCACGTTTTAATAAATATCAGCAATACATATTATGTACAAAATGAATTATTATAATAATATTGAAATCTATTCGAAAATAATTAATATCCCCTTGGACAGTCATCGAAAATTACAAGACAAAATATATCATCGAGGAAAATATGATTGTATAACATAACCTATAGAAAGATTAAAAACGGCGTGTGAATATTACACGTTAAATAATATTCCATGCCGTTGATGATAAATACAACTTATAATTTGTCAAATTTGACGTGTAAAAAAAATAATAATAATGATAATAACAATAATATTGGTTATTTAGTTGATGTATTTAATTAAGAATGGTGTGACGATCATAAATATTTTTTCTCTGTTCTTTCACTTGTTTTTTCCATTTATCCTGCTGGTGTCCAAATCTGTTGAGCACATTGCTGCTAGCAGCCACAGAAACCATTGGGTCATTTCCTGCCCTCGTGTCTAATGATACAGCAGGTGGAAGATCATCCTGCATTTTGAATAATTTT
This sequence comes from Drepanosiphum platanoidis, assembly GCA_948098885.1. Lineage (NCBI taxonomy): Eukaryota > Metazoa > Arthropoda > Insecta > Hemiptera > Aphididae > Drepanosiphum > Drepanosiphum platanoidis. The sequence continues at coordinate 20,104,651 of OX402534.1, forward strand.
GTCACAAAATTTTTGTGTTAGTAAAAAGTTAAATAATTTTGATAATATATAATTAATAATGAAAATAAGAAGATAAATACGAACAGCATGCATTATTAACTACTAAAAAACCAAAAACAAAATTAAACACACACATTATTAGTTTGATCCCAAAACATGTCACACGAGTGCAACCGTATTTTGAAACATTATATTATTTTGGAAAGTTAATTTTTAAGTAAATAAATAAACAATTAGGGACTGAACCAGTGCAATTAACTTGTTCGGAGGTAAGAACTTGAGCAATGGTAAATACTGTTATTGTGGAGACAAGTTAGATCCCTCGTTTGTGATACACTACAATTTTTATTTGATGAGCAAGGCATAGGTTATACTGGTTATAGCAATCAAAAACTTTATACCCGTATCAAAATAATAATAATAAATAAGCAAAATAATAGCAATAAAAAAAATTTTAAAAAAAATGTCCAACAATACAATATACATCGTTTTAAAAACTGTTTAAACCTTATCTTTTGATGCATTTTTGTTATTTTCTGTAATTTTTAGTTGACATACTATTTTATGTCGAAAAACGCTTTTCATACCAGTCTATGACAGGGCGTTAGGAAAACTGCTGTTATGCATGGTGATATTCTTTTTTTTTTTAGACAAATTGGGAGAGAATATGTTGGACTTACAAAACTATCGCTATTGGACATGGTCGGCTCCATTAAAGAACATACCTCTTCGTTGGTGTGCTCTACATAAGCGCCGACTAACTTGCGCCTTCTTATCATCGGCTCCAAGCACAACAGGAAAAACATGTACATCACCAACAACGATATCACGCATAGCACAATCAACACGACCACCTGGACCGTTAAAAAAAATGTAAATCTTATATCACATGTATTACATAATATTTGAAAAATCACCTTCATCGTCGTAGTGTTTCGACTCTCGTAAGTACAAGTGCAACGCGGACATAATTCCTTTTTCGTGTTGTTTACTTCGCCAATGACTGGTAGACTGACTCCGTTACAGTCGCTAAAAAAATATTTAACGATGATGTACAGTTTGGTAATATTGTACTACACTATTCAGTGTTTTTAAATTTTTTTTAAACTTACTTGCTTGGAAGAACATTTGCTATGTATAATTTATTATACATGACTGTGCCATTGACTATGGTACACACGCATTTACAACGAGCATCTTCATAAGATTCGGCCTAGAAATTCAATTTGAAATTTATTTTAGTTACATTTCAAATATTAATTCAATAGGCATAACAAGACATGATATCACACTGAGTTTATAATTTATTAATCAACAGCATTAGGCTTAGCGTCTAATAGTTTAGAAACTATATAAGAGTGCAGGTGCAGATAATAATTGCTCCTCTTTGTTATTTTTTGTAAATATTTATTTACATCAAGGTGTAAAACCGACTTAAGTACCATCTTTAAGACAATATAAATCGAAACATACAATAGACACAGAGGAGAAGAATGGCATTTTACTGTTTGAATAAACATTTATGCAAAATCAACATTTTGATTTTTTTTTTATATTATATAATGCAAACAGAAACACCAGATCTATTACTATGCTAGATAAGGGAAACCCGAAAAAGATTAATCCATTGTACCAAAATGAAAATAAATACACTTTCTTTCGAATCGATTGTATCTAAAAACGACGATTTACTATGTAGGTACACCATAATGGTTTGCTGAATAATCAGTCGAGCGTACTGTTGTATGGAGTAAACGTTAATTGATTCATGGGCAACTCGAACGACAAACGATTCAATGCTGTTGGTTTATCATGATGTAAGATCGATAGACGAAACGGATCCCGTCGTATAAATATATAGTTTAAATCGAACTTAATAATACTACTAAATAATTACCTGCCGCCCCTCACACGGTTCGTGCACATATTGTTATTATTTTTCCTTACCTTGGACATAGCCGTGGTCAGAGACAACACGGCTACCAGTACGGAAAACGCAAACATTTTGGGAGGCTTGAACGGCAAAAACCGACCGAAAACACTTGCGATGGCAAGTCAGATTGTTTTCGGGAATTTTTATTATTCCCGTTTCGCCGTCACACGAAAAATCCGGCGGCGGCCATCGGACTTACGCGACGCGGACGGAAAACGTAAATATCGGAATACGACCGATTGTTGAATACAATAAATTACACAAATCCTACGAAAACAATATTTTGCGAAATATCGCGGACGCGAAGTGCCCACTGCCCAATGATTGGCTGTTATCAGTACAATCGATACATGTCGCGATAAGAACGAAACATCTGCACCGCAGAACAGTGAACAGACTTTTTCCTCAGAGTAGGGCCTGCGTCGCGATTTCGATTTCACCATGTATTGGGAATTGGGATAGTAATCATCACAGGTTTTACACATGACAAAATAGATGTATATTTTTCAAAACGTAATTTTTAATCCGCAATTAAACCGCGCAAACAACAGGTATTTGCCATTAAAAATTCAAGAGTATCCTACCTATTAAAATAAAATTTTAATCTTCTCTGTAATTCTGTGATACATGAATTGAAATTTGTGCTTGAAAAGCGTTGTGTTTAAGAGCTCTAAACACAGGAATTAAATTTGCATTTTTATTTTTATTGATTATTTATTTTATAAAATTTAACCAATATTTTAGTATTAAAAAATTATGATGTCCTTTTGACTTTTGAGCAAGCCCTTATCGTCGCGATCGTGATTCTTGGACCGTAGTGGTCGCCTCGTTATGACCGGAAACCATGGTTCCTCTTGTTCCATCTACAACCACAGAATAAATAAAACTACAACCGTGCCGGAAACATAATCACAGTCGCGGTTACCGAACGCGTTCTTTAGCGCCGACTTTTAGATATCGGACCCGATGTTTATGAAATTGCATATTTTTTCTGACATAATATTGACTTAGACAAATTTGATTCGTTTCCTTTTGAACACTTAAAATAACCGTAAGCTTCCTACAATAGTCGCGTTTCACGACCACTCGAAAAGTCTCCTTTGTTTTCATGTCCTCATTCCTTTTATAAACTTATATGTTAAGATTTGTGTATGTTTTAAAAAAGTTTATACTACTAGACAAAATTAATATAAAAATGTAGCGTATTATAAACATAAAATCTTACATGTATTAGGCCCATGGGTGGCCTATTACAATTTAAGCGGAAACCAAAAGCAATAGTGTCATAATATTAAAATCAGCACATTTAGGTTCCCATAAAACATTTGTTTAGTGTCTAGTATTACTAACTATTCTGTTGTCTAATATTACAAGGTGTTTTTTATAAGTTTATTTATTTACATTGCTTAATACTACAATAGGTACATGTAGGTATATCATTTGAAATTTGAATTTTTTTACTTCACCAAAGGTACTCCATATATTTTACGTCGACGACAACAAAAAGTTAGTGTTAAATTTAAAAAGAATTATTGATACGCGCCGTGTTAATAAATTGTCAATATCGTCATCGAACAAAATCACGATGAAATGACATAGTCAACACTAGTCAACATCAACGCTGTTGATCATCAATAAACCAAAGAGTGCTTACTATAAATCTATAGCAAATTAAACAAACGAAACGATTATATTATTGCACTTTAAAAAGAACTTTTCTGGAAGATAGTACACTTCGTCAAAGTTTAGCTTTTTCCGAAAATCGATTCCAAGACTACGATGGAAAAAATCAAATTATACAATGTACGACTATGTATGTAACATACTTCTAAAAATTGTAAATACAGTGAATCGAAATTATAAATTACATATAAACACATTAATGAGAAATATTACTTGGTTATTTTATTAATTATTTAAATATGTATTTATAATATGATATATTGCAATTTAAATAAAAAAAAAATGTAATAATATAACAGTATATAAAACAGTTTATCGATATTTTATTTAATATTTTTTTGTATGTTTTTTATCTACTGGCTACTTAGAAGTATATTTTCTGCATAAAATGTATAAAAATAAGTCAACAAAAATCAAGCCTTGTCCGTTATCTAATCAATAGCAATGTTTTTTGCGTTCGTTTCGATTTCCTCGTGGTTCACATATGGTTTCATCTTGTATTAATTATTTCTTCACAGTGCGAATAATGTTGTTGGGATCGGGGAATATCGTCATTTTGGCCATTTTTTTCAACATCTCATCGCAGTTGTAATACAACGTTTGCAATCTAATAAATATAATAAAATAATAAATAATTATAACTCATATATAATAAATAAATAAATCTATTATCTATTATCTATCTATTATAAATATAAAAGAACAGGCCTTTTTTATGTTCCCATTTTGTGACGGACGACGTTATTTAACTTTTTTCCAATTTTTTTTCACAGAGTTGTTCCAAATACCCTTCTAAGTGTCGTCACGTCACCCAATTTTCAAAATTCGACCACATAGGGAGTTAAAAGCGGTAAAAAGGGTGAAACTAGAAAAATTTGACTGGCCGGAACCGCTGGAGCTTTGGGTATGAAATTTGGTCAACTTTAAATATAATAACATTAAGCATTTGACGCTTTTACCCCCTCATTATAACGGGAAAAACTTTTCACGTGCAAAACCGGTAATCATTTAGGTAAATCGGTAAAAATAAATTTTTACATGTAAATTGTATATCTATATTCATATCGTGTGTTTGTAAAATAAACTATTAAATAATAATAGCAGTTTTTTTTTTATCATTTATTTGATATATACAATGTGTAAAAATGTTTACAATAAGCATATGTGCTTTTAATTATAATATTTTGTTAAGAGGGACTTGAAAAAATGAATTACCCATTAGTAATAATTTATGACTCGATATATACATACAACACACATGCAATAATATGCATACACTTATATACATACATTTATATGCATAACTGTAGACATGTTTGTTTTATTTTATTTTTAAAAATTAAGTAGACCTCTGCACCAGTTTCTCACATTTTAACTAACATATAAACATTAATCTAATAATAAATAGCCCGCAAAGCGTTGATAGTGTTTTTCTTTTAATTTAAATAAACTGTTTTAACAATGTTTATTGGCCAAAGATGAAAGTTTGTTGGCACATAGATTAAATATACTACTGTATTTTTAATCTATGGTTGACATAATTAGGATTTCGTTTTTTCAGTGACAATTTTGAAATAAAATGTAAAATATGAATATGTTTTTTATTATAGAAAACATGTTTATCATGAGTGATGATAGTACAATACATTGAATTTATTTTTTGAATTGTTTATACATTTTAAATAAAGATACAATAGCATTGCTTAAAACTAATCAACAATAAAATATATAGTCATACATATTTTTAAATATTAAATTATAAATTAAATAGGTAACTGGTTACATTAACAATTTATCACAGGCAATATAAATTATAAATTATTAGAATAAAATAGTATAAATTTATAAACTATTTAAAAGTTAAAGTATTACAAGTACAGTAGTCTTGAAAACCCGACAAAAATGGAGATTATCGAGACTACTGTATACTGTATAAAACAAGTTCGATTTTAATCATGTATGATCAAATCAGTGTTGGCAAAAGTTTGTTAAACACAACAATTCCAATTCGCAGTGGGTTAAATGATATCTCAAAGGTGTCCATCTCTCAGAGTTAAAAAAAAAAGGTACATAATATCGATTTTATGGGATATCTGTTTTCCCGTAAATAACTAAATAGTACATAATTTAAAGGATTCAACCAGTTTTGGGAAAAAAAAATGAAAATATTCTGCTGATAGTGTAGTTCAGAATAGTAATTTGTTTTCTGGGTTTTTGTGAGAAAATCATAAAAACAAATAACTTTTAGATTAGATTAGATAAGAGATTAGATTTTTGATAAAAGCCTAAAACCTAAAGCATCATGCCAACAAGCATTTACAAACGGCAGTCTTTTGTATATAAGTAAATGTTTACATTGAATTTGCTGATGAATGCTTAGAGCCGAAAAATTAATAGTCTAATTTCCTGTCAAGCCTCATGTAAGTTATGATTATGTAAAAAAAAACAATTATTATTTATAGTACATGCAATCGTTAAATTATTTGAAAACAATTATATCATTTTTTAAATTATTTAACAACGGACATTTATTAATAATTTTTATGCTAATTTAATGGAATGAAAAATTTACTGTTATATTTACACACTAAATGTACTCAGGTAATCATCAATATTTATTTATTCGATCATCAATCTTTTCTTTCTTCAATTCTCATATTAAAGAAAAGTTTATTAAAATAATTTTTCTTTTTAAACCTATGCATATCAAATATTTTCTTCTGAAAAGTCTAAGTTAAAATAACAATTGAGGTTTATTTTACCAATTAAATTCTAAGCAAAATAAAATTTGATTTATTTGTTTAATGAATAGTAATTTTTTTTATTTTGGGTTAACTAAGTAATTTACTTTGTTTAACAGATAAGAGCCTTAAAAAAAAAGTCTACTTTATTATTGTAATTTTAAATTTGTTAAAACCCGGTGCTTATTGACGATGAAATATATTTTATTAAATCTAGATAGAGAATATTTAAACACATAAAATCCGTGAAGGTTAGGTTAGGTTAGTGAAGATTCTGCACAATTTTAAAAATGTCTTACACTTATAATACCTCGTACAATTTGTTATAGATTATAATAGAACTAAAATAATATAAAATATATAAAAAGGAGTTAATATTATTTCCCTAGGTATCAAATCTTAAATTTTTACCCTAGTACCGTTATATTATCACAAAACAATGTTTGTAAGTCGTAAACATTGATTTCCGACCAAATCTGTAATACATTATATGAAATTCTCTTTATCGAACATATGCCTAGGATTCATTTATAATGATATTGTCGTAATCTAATCCTGGAATATCAGCAGAAAATTCTGTTGAAGTTGACAATAAAAACTGATTCAATGTTTTTTCGGTGCATTCAGCGATAAATCTTAAAAATGGCCTGATATCTCCTTTGTTCCCAAATTCTAAGGTCCTATAATACCTAAAATAAATAAACAATGTAGTTTACAACTAAGTTTTGAAAAACAAATGATTTATTGTCAGTAATCTCCCAACACAAATATATAATTGAATAAATTTACTTATGTCTTTCTCCTTTGGGTATGATAACCGGTGGATATCCGGCTTGCATTAAAATCATGTTCATAAGAAGACGTGAAGTCCGTCCATTACCATCGGTGAATGGATGAATGTGCACTAATTTATAATGTGCTAGAGCTGCAAATCTTACAGGATGCAATCTCAGAGTGGATTCAGAATTAAGCCACCTTGAAAAGTTTTCCATTAACGTTCCAATATGAGACGGACCAGGAGGAATATGCCCACCAACAAATACCTAAAAGTAATTAACAATATATTTAAAATAATTGATGTAAGTAGATAAATGGCGTATTCAAATGGACAGACCTTCCTTACCTTGGGCTTATATTTTTATGGTTTATAAATAATAAATGTTTAAAGCAGGATAAATATGTTATACTAATAATGTGGTAGAAATATTATATTACATGAGAAGCCAAAAAATGTATGTATTTTAATTTGTTTGTTGAGAGGATTTAGTGCCTTTGTCTATCAATTGTATTATGCAACATTGCAATTTTAAATAATATGGCTGGGAAACAATTGACCATTAATATTAAACAAATAAAAATGTCTACATTACTATGTTGCACATAATGTGATATAAAGACAAGTAAACAACTCTCCTTAAATAATTAAAAATACACAAACATAATATAATAATTAAACAATTTTAAGAACGGTTTAAGAGTTGTCTTTCAATATTTAATATAATTAATAGATACAGAGTTAGAAGCACTTTAAACTAAAGAAAAAGTAATAAAACACTAAAAAAATTTTAAATTTAAAAATATTTTTTAAATATTATCATTGACTATTTATGTAATTATTCATTGATTAAAAAATTTAAAAAAAAAGTTTATATTTATATTTCAACCAATTCAATAAAATGGTTTATATATAAATTTAATTTAGTATAAATACAACTTATAGTCAATGTTTTATTGAAATAAATATATAATTAGTATGTGTTTTTTTTTTTTAATAACCATTAAGATTAAAATTGATAAATGCTATAAAAGAGCATTAAAAATATAAACAATATATCAAAAATAAGCGTAAAAAACCAAAATAAAATATTAAAATGTTGTACATTTATTTTACATGAATTTCACTTTTAGCAGATAAAGCTTTGTTTTGAATTGGAAGGGAAAAAAACGGAATCGCCATTAAAATCTTTACTTTAATAACCAATATTTTAGAACAAAGGTTCCGAAACTTTGGGTCACGATTATACTTTTGGTGGGTCGCGCTATATTTTTAAATAATACTCATCTATTATTATTATATTTGTTGAATGGTTCACTAAAAAAAAAAAAAAAAGATCATTCATTAATATTGTGGGTCGCCAGTTTTTAAAAAATTTCCAAAATGGGTCGTACAATAAAAAGTTTGGGAACCTCTGTTTTAGAAAGTAAGTACAATTTGATAACATTAAAATTTCCTAGTTTTTAAGAGGAGAGCATAAAAGCTATGAGCGATAACATTGATTCTATTTTAAAATATAAAACGGCCATTCCCTTTAGTTAACAATAGTATGGGTTAACTACTAGTTAACTACTAGTAAACCCATACTACTGTGTTTACCTGTGTTTGACGAAAAACTCCACTTTCTAAAGGATCGACAAATCCCATTACTCTTTTATGAATTTCCAAAATGTCATCGACTGATATACTGCCTAGTCGATTTATCAATGTTGCGTTGATATACTTAAGAGCTGCTTCTAGACCTATGATTTCATTGTGCTCAGCAATACTTCTTCCGCCAATAGCCATTCTAGTTTCTAAAATAGATCTCGTCTCTGACAAAGACATTCGATTTCCTTCAATACCAACAGTATGATAGATATGCTGAAAAAAAAATTAATTTAACGTTTTTAACCTAGTAATATCTCCTAATTTATTATTTTAATCTTTTATTTACTTGAAAATATGCTTCTTTCTTAGCTCTTCTGAGGGCCATATTAGAATCTGATATTGAAGCCACTTTATCTCTTTTCTCGTCAATGCGTTTGAGCTGCTGCCAATCTAGATCGTCAACGATTACTTCAGTCCTCTTTCGATTTCTCAGTGCTCCTTTGTGTTTTGGACTATGGATGAGCGCCTACAACAAAAATGTTGAGTAAATTAAATGTTCGTTTAACGTCCATTAAAGTTTAAAAAAAAAGGTGAAATATGTTGCTATATTATATTATATGATCTTTGTATTTTCTTATAAAATGAAAAATGTGCCAAAATAATCTATAAACCTTAAAATATTAATTTACATGAAAACATTTTTTTATGCTTAAGATTTAAAAAAAAAAATCTATAAATATTCTAACAAATATTTTTCTTTAGTAAAAAATAAAAGAAGTCAGATACACTCTTACAAAATGTGATATAATTACGGATGCACAGGAAGTATCACAGATCAAATTTAAATTTTTCACAAAATCATGTGTAAAAATGATAATGCAGTTTTTATTTTCATACTTAAAATCAATTTTACTAAAATGAAAATAAATCTGATATAGGTAGATAAAATATCATTTTTTATTAATATCATGATTTAAAAATATTCTAAGATATGACTTAAAAGTAACTAAATATTCTCAAATATTAAAAACTCATTGAAATTTTCATTTCTGTAAAAAATGAATATTATGCTCAATTATGATGTTGTAAAAAAATCAAAAAATCTAGATCCAACTTAAAATATTATATCACAGATATTTTAACTCTCAAACCTTAAAGTACATCTGATCGGCCGTTAAAATGTCACCGCGTAGCGTTTCGATTAGTTCTCCGTAGCCGTTTAACAAATCTGGATTCTTCGGAGCCAAAGCAATGCCATGCTCTATGAGTTTTAATGCTTTCTCTCCTTTGCCCATCGATTTCATCTCGTTAGCAGCCATCAGTGACATCAACGCTTCGGCATTGTCTTGAACGGCTGTAGGCCGAACATAAACACATTAATATTATAGTAATTGATTATTGTTACCTGTTAGGCATGTTATCATTGCGTTACTCACATACAACGTCCACTTCTGTTTCCCTGACGATCAGCTCGTGCGTGTTTTGGTCGCTGTCGAAACTACCGTGATCGTCAAAGTCGACAATGGAGAACGGTCGGCGCAGAATCAAATGTCTGGGCTGTCTGTCCCCGTCACCATGGAATCCGTAGTTCCAGTATTTGTTAAAGAACACGCTGGACAACGCCCCGAACACGAATATGACTATCAGGGGACAGTGCTGGCGCATCACCCAGTCAGCCCGGAGTAGCTTCAGAGCCAAGCACTTCATGGTGTGCTTCTAGTTTCGAACGGATCCGAGATCACGACGGACCGGAAACGAACGTGACGGGCTCTGTACGGCTTGCGACGATACGTATCGTATTCCAACCGTTGCAGTGGAAGTCGTAATCCATCTGGGCGATTAGAAAAATAAACCGAACATATTTTCAATATGACAACAATATCGTCGTCATCACGTCACAGTGCTGTGCGGCTAAAACAATTTACGTACGTAAAAACTAAAAATATTGAAATTATTATGATAACACGATATTGTTTTACCGTTAGGAGATAACGGCGACGGCGGCAAGCGCGCGCGCGCCATGACAAATTGTCGAATTCATTGATTACGTTATCAATGGTGGCAATTCTATATTTATGTGCATATTCAGAAATTATTATAAATAAATATGAGTACATAACTACGGTGCCGGGTTAATGGGAGCGGGGCAAAGGGGACTGCTACCCCGGGTGGCAAATTTTCATATTGAAAACAAAAGATTTGATCTAAAATGGTAATATTTTTATACCACCAGAGTTATCACATCAGTGATTTTTTATTTTTATTTTTTATTACTGGAAAGATAATATTATTATAGCAGCGCCGCACCACGAGCGCTTCCCCGCAGTAAGGCATTTGGCTGGCTTATCATCAAATAACGTTATCATATGGTTAATCTGTGATATTGGGATATGATATCTGTATAAAAATAATAGTTGTTTTTAAAAAACTAGTTATTTTCGTTGTTAACTGTGGTCTGTGATTTTGATTTTGATTATCTTTTATAATTCATTTTATATATTTTAAAATGGAGAAAACAGCTATTAAATGTTCAGATTGCGAAGCAACATTTACTTTAAAAAAAGAATATGTACATATGTATGCTCATTGCCAAAATATTCACCAAATTTAAGATTTAAGCAAAAAACCAAAAGTTTCTAAATGTCATATTTGTGATGTACAATTTGCAAATAAAAAGTGCTCATCTCAACACATGAAAACATTTCACCACGATTTTTTAAATAAAAAACAGACTAAAATAATATGTCCTTATGACATACTTATGTGAGGAAAAAAAAATTACATAATTTACGTCATTTAAATTAAGAGAACACTTGTGTGTTCTTACTGTAGAGGGTAGAGCTATATTTTATAGAAGAGATAACTTTTGATAATTTCAAAGGTACGTTATACCATTGATTAAGTACACTTATTTTTGTTGTAAGTACTGTCTTATTCGTTTTATATTTTTTACAATTTAACATATGAGTATTTTTTATCTTTTATTTTCAGTGCAATTCAAGTTTTTTTTTATTTTCGGAAAATCATTCATTATTATGGGTAGAAAAAAATTATCAAAACGTACAGGAAATCATGCAGGTAATTTGGAAAATAATATACAATTATTCTTTATATATCTTACTTCTAAAACAAAGAAAGAAAACCTGGATGCAATAAAACAACGACGCAATGATCAGGTTTGATTCCTACGATTTCAAAAGTAAGGATGATATACTTTTCGTTTTTGCATAGTACTTTATAAAGTATGTAGTAAGAAGATCAGCAGATAACTACCTACTGCCATTGATTAAGTACATACTTAATCTACTTGTATTATAATTTTATATTCATAATTTATATTTCATAAACATGCTATTTTCTTAGGGCTTTGTTAATTTAGAAACAACAGATTGGACCACTTGATAATAAGATTTGTCATAACTAAAAATATGATCAATTGTCACATTAAGTAAAAACAAAGTGATAGATGCTTGTGTAGAACTCATAACAAACAGTGGAAGACCTTTCAAACTTATGGATGATAATGGATCTTATAGTGGATGCTATAGGTAGAGGTAAGTAAAATTATTGATTAGAAATGTTGGTACCTATTTTTTTAAAATCATTTTTATATATTTTTTATACACTTAAGTGAGAATTATGACCTACCAACACTGAAGTCTAGACCAATTGTCTAATAATGTGTAGATCAAGTCGAGACGTCCAAAATATGCTGCAGGTCTAAAAGTAAATTAGTTTGTTCTTTGGACAGAACATTTGGTATTTAAAATACGTACTTGTATTATTACATTATAATTTATAAAAAATGTTTTATTCCAGATTAATACTAAATTGAATTAAAATAATAATTATATTATATTATATTTATTATTATAAACCAAACACCAAATATATCTTTAATTTAATTAAATGAGTATTTATTTGTAAGCACTAGAATTGTCTTAAAATCAATACAATTACGTCTTTGGTATAATTATATTATGCCAGTTATCTGCATTTAACATATTAAGGCCGTGCCGGCACCTGAAAATGTGTGTGCCTGTTATTGAGAGATGTCTGTTGAGTCAATCGCTACCCCGTGAAAAAATCGCGATTTTCATAACAATCGAACAGATCGATTATCAATAGTATATAGTAATGTAATATATACGTAATCATCTCGATAACGTAATCATTATGTAATAAACATAAGCGTATTTGCGCGAGTCGGTCCTATGCCGCGTGCCGGACAGGGATAACGATAGCCGATGTGTGCGCGCGCGACCAGACCAACGACAGTCGAGCTGTGCGCGCGTTCCGACCAATGACGGCCGAGCAACCCGAACAGTACCCGATAGAGCAACGCGTGAAGGGACAGCAGCTCGCGCCAGACGATCAGTATAGTGTCGACCGCCGTTCCGAGAGTTCGTCTCCGTTTTACCGTCGCGGTTAGTGTTTTTATTTCGATCGTTTTTTTTTTTTCTATCGAGTGCTTTTCGTTTCCATGTTACTTCTTACGTTTTACTTCACACGCACCCAAGTACGAACGCCGAACCTCGACAGCAGCAACAACCCATCGACAGGCCGCCGTGTAAGTAGTACCGATTATATTTATTTATAGTTTATAGATAGGTAGTCGTGGGCCACGGGCGCCGATAAGGAGTAGCTAATTTTTTTTCTTCGGGTAGCAAATCATATTTTTGCTAAAATAACTATTTTTTCTACCTTATAAAAAAAATCGTGATTTTTGCTCCAGAAATTTTTTTTTTCATCGCGATTCGTAATAATTCGTAAACATCTCGATTATATTTATTTATAGTTTATAGATAGGTAGTCGTGGGCCACGGTCGCCGATAGGGAGTAGCTAATTTTTTTTTCTTCGGGTAGCAAAATCATATTTTTGCTAAAATTACTATTTTTTCTACCTTATAAAAAAAATCTTGATTTTTGCACCGGAAACTTGTAACAATCGAACGGATCGGTTATTACTAACATTGATTATAAATACTATCCTATAGTACTATAATACTATAGTATTTATAATCAATGTTACTAATTAATAATTATATAATGAAATTTATTTTTTTTATCGCCATCCTAATAATTCTTAAACTCAAACTTATTTTTATTTTCTAATACATGTGTGAATCGATTAAATAAAATACGAAAATACCTTTTTATTTTTTTAATTTTGTTTTACTATTATCGATTATTTATCTATAACCATAGTACTTACATTGATTATATATACATTCATAAATTCCTTAAAATTAAATTAAAATGATTTAATTATATCTGCAAACGTACGGATACAAAAAAAATACTTGAAATTTCATAATAATTAATAAAATTCTAGTATGATTGTTGAAAAATTCATAAATTTTAATCGAAACTTTCACTCGTTGTCATTTGGTCAATTTTGATTTGAGAGCTATAGTAAACAGGTCCAAATTGACTTAGGTCACGTTGATTTTAAACGAAATACTTTGTCTCAATTAATTATATCATTTTAATACATCTTCAAATATTTTCCTAAAATTATGTCTTGATATTGGGCTCTCTTGACACCCGGATCTCAGTCGACGGAAATCTGAGAAATGCTTTGATTTCTCTATAATATTAAGCAAGCGTTTTTCTTTTCTGACGTTGAAATAGATCCCTGCGATCTCCGGGTATCATAAAATTAATTTAAATTTAAAAATTAAAAAAGATTATGGGGATAATTAAATCTAAATAAATTTGAAATTAAATAGTTTTTTTTTTTTAAACTTATAATAATTAATCAACTCTAGCCGTTTTATAGTTTTTTTGAAAAGTCACAAATGTTACTCTATAGATGTCCAACGGGGTCGAACTTTCTACGATTCACACAAACATTTCGATTTTATATTCATTAGCCTATACGCTATAACTGTACAGTGATACTTCGATGACGTTGATTGGCGAGAAAAATAATATTTTCGTTCTAACAGACTTCAAAAAAAATTGTTTGAATAAATAATGACGTGACCTATTTAAAATAATTTATAAACGCCGACATTTTTCTGAAAATCGCAAATTCGACGTAAAATTAGAGTTAACGTAAATTTAGCACTGTTAAAAACTTATGATATTAAAATTAAGGAAAAAATCATATTAATCTCAAAAAAAAAACAAAAACGGAATGTAATTTTAATATTTTTTCATTGCCAGTAATAAAAGTTCGTTAAAAATATATATAAATCTCTAGCGCAGGACGAATGAAACACACATAGTTTATTTTTAGCATTTATTGCTGGAATTTTCTCGAATGATTATCAACTAACAATTATTTTGATAACAGTTATCCGCAAAACTGCGGAAATGGACAATACATTTACAACATTTGGTTTACCACACTATAAGTACCTCGATGTTTTATTACGCGGCAGTTTGATCATTTTTCATATAGTTTTTAATAAAGTTATTCTCATGCAACGTAATATTTTTGTTGTCAACTAATTAACAGCTAATTATTAGATATTTGTAAAAATGTCAACTGTTTAACTGCCCATTGCAGTCAATCTCAATTCATGTCATCGAGTATTGTGCACTATTTTGTTTCAACATTGAAGAAATTATTTTGAATGCTCCTGTGGTCATCGAAGATATTGAATTTCCTGATCAATCCTGAACATAACTGTAAAAACAGCAATGAAATAAAAGTAAAACTAATTTTTTTTCTTTTTACTTTAATTTTGCAGACAAAGGATGATCCACGAGTCTTCCTAAAATAATGGCAAATATTTAAATAAACCAGGAAAACCTCAAAAGTGCAAACCTAACAAATAAAAGAAGCCAAGTTTACTTAGGACATCATTATACAGTAAGAGGTACTATTATTTAAAATTCTTATTAAATAAAAAAAATTAAGAATAACATATTATACAATAATAGTAAAAACAGCAATGTAATATAAGTAAAACTAACAGTTTTTTCTTTTAACTTTAACTTTGCAGCCAATGGATGATCCAGAACTCGTCGTATGATAAATGTCACAGATTTAATTAAACCAGGAAATACTCACAAGTCCAAACCTTACATATAAAGGAAGTCAAGTCTACATTGAACACAAACATCATAGGGCATCTCTATACGGTAAGAGATCCTTTTATTTAAATTTCATTTTGAGAAAAAAAATTTGAATTACATAATATCATAACAAAACAGTAAAAACAGATATGTTAAAAAAGTAAAACTAATTGTTTTTTATTTTTATTTTACCTTTGCAGGCAATGGATGTTCCACAACGTATGATAAATGTCACAGATTTAAAAAAAAAACTGTTACACTCCATCAAATAAATATCAATATAAAAAGGTTAAAGAAGTCAATGTAAATGAAAGTAATATTAAATGTATTTCATTTACTCTTAAGCAGCCCATATCTCTTTCTTATTGTATAAATAACTACCCTCCGTTAACATTGTATTCTTTTAAATCTCTCCTTTATTATAATTTTTCTTCACATATAAGTGACCTCCCAGCTGTCCTGTGGAGGCACAACTCAAATTAAATTTAGGGTGGATGTAATGAGGTGACTATCATATATGTAAGACATTTAAAACATATATATTCGACATAATTTCCACAATTACTATTGAAATTAACCAATAGAAAGCTGCTCCCTATAAATAATACAGACCTCATTGTACTTTCACATACAACACCTTTGTTGCAAAGGGATCTGGGAAACTTAAAAAGTATCATTCAAACCCGGAAAATCCTTACAACAAGTACAAACCGACCAATTAATGGAAGCCAAGTGTACATAGAACACAAACATCAAAGGACATCTCTATACGGTAAGAGATAATATTATTTAAAATTCTCATGATGAAATTTAACTTAGAATAACTTATCATAAATTAGCATTAAATACAGCCTTGTACTGAAAGTAAAACTAAATTTCTTATCTTTTAATTTTGCAGCCCATGGATGATCCACAAATCATTGTATGAAATAATGACTCAGATTTAATTAAACCCGGAATAACTCACAACACTTCCAATCCTATCAAATAACAGGAGCCAAGTGTACATAGAACACAAACATTATAGGACATCTTTATATGGTAAGAGATACTATTATTTAAAATTCTCATGATGAAATTAAACTTAGAATAACATATCATAACATAACTGTTTTATTTAAAAAAAAAAAAACGAAGCAAATCCGAAAAAACAAAATTATTATTATGGCCACGAAGTAGAGTTTATACAAAAAGAAGGTACATTATTACATTAATGATAATGTCAAGCTTAAAAAATAAAGTGATTCGTTCGTAGTTGATTGGCGTTGAAATCGTATTATTATTGCGTGACGAACGGATTCTGTAATTTTGATTCTATTTCTTCTTCGTGAAATTGGCTGCGTTACTTGCGAATAGTATTTGCAGTATTTTTAGCTGCGTATCTAGTATGTCCAATAGTGAATGGTCGACTCTGATTGGCTCTGATTGAATTGGTCACTGGCGAGCGGGCAGTGACGTTGACATTACTGGTGGTCGGTTGCAAACGGTTGTCAAACCCGCCAATATTGGCAGTAGAATGAGCCGTAGTGGCATTCGGCCGACTAGCCATCGTCTTGTGAAACACGAGATTAGAAAATTATATTATGAAAAAAATAAAAAAATTGTTATTGATATAAAAATACATTTGAATATTGATTATAAATTGGGCCACGATACAAATTACATTTTAATGCATCCTCGTGTCATAAATGCGTTCGATAAATAAAAGTACATTTCAAAGTTATATGTTTAATTTTGATTTTAGATTATTTCAAATTGTTCAAATTAATTGATAAATATTTTTCTATTCAACAATGAAATGTGAACAACACTACAACGTGGCAGTAAAACAAATCGGAAGAATAAATATACTAGCGAGATGGATGATTGGAAATATTTCTAATTTCATGATTTCGGATATTTAGATATTTTAGATACGTACCTGTGATAAGAACGTTGTCTGATTTATTTGCTTACGCGTGGCAGCGTATCTCTGCAATTCAACCGCCGATTTATGAATTCGGAAGCCGTATAGCCTGCAATTGTACCGACCATCTGGTCGTGAAGGTCTCGCAGACGGTCGTGTCATGAAAAACATTTGCGGGAAACCCGTACCAAAGTACGCTCCGTCCAACAACCTGCAATTCGCCCCAGCCTCGGGTTCATACACGTCTGAGCACCGAGGGCAGAACAATTTTATGGTGTCCTGTCCCGCCTCGTCGTGAAGACCTAAAATACATGTGTAAAAGAAAGAAAAAATAATGAAATACACGAGATTCGGATAAAATATAGATTAAAATATTTCAATACTGATATTTCGATACGGGTCTTAAAAATTTGAAACTAATATACGCCGTTGTTCTTCGTACGTTTTTCAAATGTTTTGATATTTTCGACAAACAATTTAAATGTGTTTTTTCGGGAATTTTTCGAAGTATATTATTACAAATTTTTAATGCATTAACATCCGGGACATAACATATATATTTGATACGCCCTTAACATTAGATAGTCAACAATAATGATTTTAAAATTCGGTAATTCATAATCCAATAGATTTTAACGCGATAATATATTACATATTTATCAGGAAGGATTTAAGTCGTGTTTCCTTCGGGTGAACTTAATTGTGAACCCGGTAGGTAGCCTGTACACGTTCCCCCTTCAGATAGATTTGACTCGGTCCATTTGTGACCTTTTTTTTTTACAAAACTTAAAAACCATCCGGGCGATGTGTTAACAAAGTACGCGCAATAGACGTTTTCGGACTGATTCGCAGACCAATTATCTCGTAAGACTGCAGGTCTTCATGCCTCGAGGCCTTTATTATCCGATCAATGTGGACGGTGAAAACTTTGTATTGAATAACTCTAAAAGTTCACTATCCCTCGCGCGGCCGTGATTTCCAAATCGAATTACAGTTCGAAACACATTTCGACGTGACGTGCCCGCGCCTTCATACGATCGGCGTATGAAAATCGCGTCTTTTTCGCTCGCCAAAAACCCGTTTCGATCGGTAGATTTTAAAATGAAAAAAAAAAAAACGTCCCGCAATAACAATGCGTATGCGCCGACCACAAAGACTCGTCGTTTGTATATCACTCCGTAACTCCCCCGTCGTCCGTCGAATTCTCAATACACACACGCATACATATATATATACATATATATATACCGATTTATACCTCTACGAATATAAATCGGCGGCCCCGCGGCCGATTCTCGACCAAAAACCGCGCTAAAAACTCGCCGGGCCTCCTCGACAGGAACGGGGGGGGGGGGCGAGGGGTGTCGCGCGCTTTCGTCGCTTACCCACGGGCAACATGTGCGAACGTTTGCAGTTCATCCGCGGACACTGGCCGAAGCAACCGGCCAAGTACTTGTAGTGCATTTTCGTGATTCCCGACTCGGTCATCACGAAACGCGCGTGCAACAGCCCGTACAGCAGTTCGGCCTCTGCTGTCGCCGTCGGCCTGTTACGGGCCCCGAGCGTGGTCTCCTCCGGGTCGCCGCGGCCCAGCACCGTCCTGACGGCCGCCCAGTACTCCGGCACCAACTCGTACAGTCCTTCCATGTTGAATGGGTCCCGGATGAACGACCTGTCCACCACGCACATGAATGAGTTTTCCGGCCTGTTCAGAAAACTCACGATCCACGGCGACGGCCACGATGCGGTCGCGTGGGAGCTCATCGTCGTCCCGGTCGGTCGGTGCTGCAGGTGGATGTGGATGGGCGGATGGACGGCAATAACCGTCGTCGAGAGGAGCTGCGAGCGTACCGCTTTACTTCTCGATGACAACTGTCGGTCGTCGCGGCGTTCGATCGCGTATTGTTTGGAAGATCAAAAATGCATCAATATCAAAACTCAAAATGTAAATGCAACTGCAGTTGTATTCGTCGTGTTTGAAAATAAACAATTTTTTTTCACTCGCTTTATCGCGGAGATACGTCCCAACCGTATTATTGTTTTCGTGTTATTTATTATTATTATTATTATTGCAGTAAACGTGTTTCGTATTCGAAAACACTGTCGTTTGCGTTCGCGACGACTTTCCGTACTAGGAGTTGGGTGCCAGATGGGTGGTCAGACCAACGTTCTTCATTTAAAACGTCGAACCGGACTCGTATTTTAACGCCAAATCGCACTCGTAGTGAACTGTCACGAATCTCGCGCCGTTGCAGAATTGGATAAATAATAATATACAGTAAAAACAGGAATATAATGAAATTAAAACTAATTTTGTTTTCTCTTTACTTTAACTTTGCAGACAAAGGATGATCCACAATTCGTCGTATGTTTCTGTTTCTGTTTCTGTATTATTTCATATTTTTTTTATATTTTATGAATTTACAATGTTTTTTCACACACTTTAATTTAATTGAAAATTTTTAAATCAATTTTTATAAATTTTTTGTACACTCAGGTGAGAATATTGACTTACTAACACTGAAACTTTAAGCCAACTAACAATGTTCATGATGAGCGCCTGTTTCACTAAATCTGTCGTCATCCTCGATTATTATCAAACATTGTCAATGATAATAAAAATACATTTTATATTACATTTTTATAAAATTTTGTCGGTATATTTTTTTTTATTTCACAATGTTTTGTAACACTAAATTTTAATTAAAATTTTCTTTATTAAACTCATAGGTGAGAATATGGACATACTAACATTGAAATTTGTTTGCCAAAGCACAATATTTGTGATCATCTGGAAATCCTCGTCGTCATTTGGATCTTAAAATATTGCTGTCCATCAAGCCGTTCTCGCATGTCCGGCAGCACCCGGCGTGGTGTGTGAGAAGCCGTTCAGGTCGTCTAGTGTCAGCGTCTCACCCATAGCAGTCACAGACGTCTCATATTTAAAATTTAGTTTTAGTTAATATTATTATCCGATTTGATGTGAACTTTGCCGTATCATTTCACACAAAGACTTAACTTGAACCCATAAAAACAAAATTAACATAAAAATATAACTTATTTTTTCATAAATGATTTTAGTAACCATAAGAATAAAATTTGTTATAACCTTACCTAACCTCGAACAACCTTTAACGCACGCACGATATATCGCGGCCGATTTTTCACACGTTGTTTACAACAAGGTGTGTACCCCGCGAACTTCAGCTAGGTGGGAATTTTCCCGACCCGAACCCCTTTTTTTTCGCTCGTAGTACACATTTTTCAATATTGCGCAATTAATTTCAAACAAGCACACAATCGAGCAGTACGCGCTATGCAGTTATAACTAGGGGTCGTGGTTATACACGGTTATTAGAGTACACATGTACACGTGTCCGGGTACACGGACTTAAAATATATTAATATCCGTGTTTTTAATACACGGGTATTTTTTACCCGATACACGTGTATTTAATATCCGTACGTTGTATCCGTGTATTTAATACCCGTGAAGTAAACACCGGACTACAGTGTATTTTATTAATTCATGTTATTATATTTATAGTTGACCGAATTTCATACCCAAAGCTCCAGCGATTCCGGCCAGTCGAATTTTTCTAGTTTCACCCTTTTTCACCCCTATCAACCCTCTTAGGGGTAGAATTTCACAAAATTAAGTTTATAGACAATGTTTATTCGTGTTACAGAGCATGTATACTTAATTTAAGAATGATTGGAACCAACAAATTCTTACCGTTTTTAATAACCCCTTTAGGGGTGGAATTTTCAAAAATCCCTTCTTAGTGCGCGTCTACGTCATAACAGGTATCTTCGTGCCAAATTTCAACCCTACAAACACACGGAGAATAAAATACACGGGTAATGACGGGTATTAAGATACACGTGTTTTTTTATTACACGGACTTTAATCCCGTCATAGTTAAGAACACGGGTACCCGTGTAGTTCATTACACGTGTAAAGCGGCCCATAGACGTGCAATATTATTGTGCAATATGGATTGTACAATATATTATAGGCTGCCCATAGATGTACAATATTATTGTACAACCATCGAGTTTGTGCAATTAAATTGAGTCGTGTAGAGCTAATATTGATGGTTGTACAATCTATAACTGACGACTACGTTACTGAATACTGCACAATATTACCAATATACGGCACAATATTTTTCGAATTGCACAATATATTTCAAACTTTTTTGATTTCGTACAATATATTGCACAACTCTTCAATATTAACTACACACGATCAATTATATTGTACAAACCCCGATATTGCGCAATAATATTGCACGTCTATAGGCCGCTTAATGGCGAGCACTAGTTATAACTGCTATATGCTTTAACATTGCGCAATATTAGATATATTGAATAATTAGATTGATAATATTGCTCTGGGAATTTCAGGATTCTTTCATATAGATCGAGATTGCTTCGTTCCGCAAAAAAAAAAAACAGGAAATCCGAAAAAATGTTACACAACAATAACACGTTATTTCCGGAAGTTGGTGATGAATATAACTTATAATGACGCGTGTAACAATAGTAATAAAACGAACGACACAATGGGCGGGCGTGTGCTTTGCGGAAGTAGTGCAAGTTCATCAATACTGGGCGTGTGACGCGGCCAATGAGAGCCGAGCTGCTCGTTCCACCCGACCAATGACAGACCCGACCGATCTAGGGACGCACGGAGCTACGGCGGCGGCAGCTCGCCGACAGTGCAGGGCCGTTCAGTGTAGTGTCGACGGTCGTCCCGAAAGCTCTTCTCGGTCGCGCTTTTATTTCTCTCCGCGACAGTGCGTTAATTAAATTAAATTTATCGCGAGTGATTTTTCGTATGCGCTACCATACATTATTTCTCTCCGCGACAGTGCGTAATATGGTCGCTTTTTTATTTCTCTCCGCGACAGTGCGTAAATGGTCGCGTTTTTATTTCTCTCCGCGACAGTGCGTAATGTCGTCAAATGTGTGTCCGTTATTAAATTCAATTCAATTAAATTTATCGCGAGTGACTTTCGTATGCGCCACCATACATAATTCCACAAGCCAACGCGAACACCACCGAACCTCTGCAGCAGCCCACCGTCAAACCGTAAGTAGTACCGATTATTATATATTTTATTTACAATCCAAAGATAGGTGGATAGGCGCCGGATAAGGGGTAGCGATATTTGTCACGGGGTAGTAGTAAAATCAAATTTTTTTTTGGAATTTTATAAATACAATTTATTTTTGAAAGGGACGTCGTTTTTTTTTCATCGCACGGGGCGGCAAAATACTTGGCCCTGGTAGTGTAGGTACCCAATTATATAATAATGATATATTATAACCTTTATTTTTTTTCCTTCGTAATAATTCGTAAAATTCTCCGTCAAACTCGTTTATTTTTTTTTTTCAAAATTGTCCGTTTTCTTAATCG
The DNA here is from genome assembly GCA_948098885.1 of Drepanosiphum platanoidis. Taxonomy (NCBI): domain Eukaryota; kingdom Metazoa; phylum Arthropoda; class Insecta; order Hemiptera; family Aphididae; genus Drepanosiphum; species Drepanosiphum platanoidis. Next base: position 20,127,733 of record OX402534.1, read on the forward strand.
CGATTAAATTTAATGAAAAATACGTGTCCGGATAAAATGCAATTTTACCAACCCATAGATTTTTTTCCGATTTTTTTTTTTTTTTGTTCAAACCCAGAGCAAATCAACGTTTTTAATAACGATGGTGCCAAAAAAAACTTGCTGAAACCGTTTAATTTTTGTGATTTTACACTTTGAAATTTACGTATTTATGAGTCTTGTTTTTTTTTAATTTAATTTTATCATAATTTTCTTTTTGTATATAATGGCCTAATGGAATAGTGCGCGTGATGAATATTTAGGTTCGATTCCGAAATCGGTAAATTTTTTTTGCAATTTTTTTCGACCGTTTTAAAATTCGTTTTACCAACCAATAATCGAATTTCAATTTTTCGCGTGGTTGTGCCTTGGCTAGGTCGATATTAATTTTTTATTATTTTTTTTTTTGAACTCTTTTATTCAGCGTGTAATTTTATTTAAAATAGGTCGCTTCGCGTAAACGAATATAATTTTAACTGCCACTGAATACCGTATAATATGTTACCTATAATTATTTTATATTACAATAATTATAAGATATTAAATTTTACAGATTAAATAATCGAGTTTTTTTTTTTTTATTTCAAAATAATCAACGTGCTATTATAATAGTAGTTGATAATTTTAATAGTTTTCATACACAATTTAGATGATTATAGGGAGTGGATTTAAATGCAATTTGAATTTTTTTATAATAGCGACTCAATAATATATAGTCTATATATTTTTCAAACATTCAACTCGTTTCAAGTAGCATACATTTTTTAATTTAATTTTGCATTTTTAAACTTTTTTTAATGCATTAATACGGGCCCTGATTACGATTATAAATTTCTCTGAAAAAAATTGATTTTGGCACTAACACTGGCTCCGGTAACCCACGAAAAAAAAAATCCCGACCACATTAAAAAAGATTAACTTTCACAAATTATTTTTAACGATCATTGAAATAAAAATGTTTGAATATTCTTTATTCGAATTGACCATAATAATTATATAAAAATAATGATGTAAAAGTCGAAATATTTAATAAACTAAAAATTTGCGGCGCCCTAGGTACGTTTTGTCTAGGTTGCCTATTCATAAATCCGCCTCTGTTATCTTTAACGGGGTTTTTTAAAAACTTTTGAGATCCACGGGGGTCCGTTGGTATTTGTAAACTCTTTTTATGAAAAAAAAAACCACCCCCGAAACGTGATAATGGTTTTAAAATCGTTTACACCCTATTAAGGAATGTCGGGAATATCGTTACGCTCTTACGGCTAGGGTTGAAATTCTCCCAAGAGACTGAATTCCCCCGGGAAGACGGCTCACGTCCGCTCGGTTCGTTTTTAATCTGAGACCTCCTCCTCGCGCGTCCGACTCTGTGTATATGATATATACTACGTCATCTTAAACACGTGAGTGTAGAATCATACGTGTTCACTGAACCCCGCCGTCGTCGGTATATAATAATTTTTATAATGTTTTAATATATATTTATTATTAGTTACGGTTTATTTTGATATTAAATCCTTGACAATTTGACCCCGTCGTCGTCGTCGTCGTCATCGTCATCGTCATCGTCTCCCGTCCCGACGGAATGCGGGGCGATTAATCAAAAATCTTTATGGAGCGTAAATAATATTACCGCGCGCGCGTTTGCCCGTGTATGATTTATAATAATTTATATATTATATTTCATAAATAAAAATATGCACTCAATCATAAACGTGTTTCGTCTAATAGCTATATAATGAGATTATGTGCACTGTTGCAGGTGTTGTTGATATTGATTAGTAGTTTAATATTATAAATATAAATTATAATCTGTTAACGTTGTACTAACTGTTTTATTTATGTACGGTTTTTTTAAACGTTTTAAAATTACATTTCTTTTCTTCTTTCTTTATCCGTTTTATTCGTATTAAACTGTTGTATTTACGACCATTTTTAAGTTCGAATAATAATATTTATAAAACTTTAATAATATTTTTTACAAAACAAGGGTATAAACATGATAATTAGAATACGTTTTACTTTTACAGTTTTTCTCACGTGTTTATATTTTGTAAGACAAAAAAACGATTTTTCAAATTTGTCTAGAGCCCCCACTATGGGATTTTAAAAAGGATCAAATAATAACTTTGTAAACTACTCCGCGCATACCTTTTTAATGTCAATGATTAAAAAATATAAAAATTATACAACGCCGAAATCAAAAAATTCGTAATTTATTTTCTCGTATTTGATTTTGAATTTTAGAATGTAAATTTAGTCTTAGCTAAGACACTATAGTGCGGGCCCCTGGTTTAGAGCAATAATTAGAGGATTTATTTATAAGGACAGAAACGTTTTGGCCATTGTGTTGTAAATAATAACGCCGGCCCTAATTATTATCAGTGATTAGTCATTGCTATTTGACGCCGTTTCGATATAATACAAACATATTGACCGCTTGTAAAAGGCAATGACCAGCGAGCCAGCGACCTTTAGTCATTGTTACGGGGAAAACTGAGTTCGTATTCAAATAATCATGTGTGTAAAGGTACGGTTTCCAAGCTGCGACTAGTCGTTGCGGCCAGCCGCAACGACCAGACGCAACGATTGCGTTAATGACTGCTTTATATATAAATGCCTTATCGCGGTTTCCAATGTGCGATCGATGTACGCGTGTCAACACTAGTCGTTGCGTTCAACGATCGCACTGCGATCGCACTGCTCTTGAAGCAGTGTATTGCGTAGGACGCACTGCGATTTTCGCACGCGATCATAATTTAGCCGAAAAAATTCACGAAATTTATTTTTATTTTCTCTTAAGTGGCTATTTATTAAAACTTTAAAGAAGCCTTCTTTTTCTCTTGTTTTAAATAAATTACTTATTAGCTTCCTGCGGTGTGTATTTGAAGTATACATTATTTCTTCTTCTTCCTCCTCTTCTAATAAATTTATAATTATATTATTATTATTTATAATAAATTGTTCCATTTTTCGTGATTTGTGACGACAAATTTAAAAAAATACGTGCGTGCACATTGAAATATCGAGCTAAACTAAACTGAAAACAAATGCCAGCCGCAGCGTTCAGTCGTATTGTAGGAAACCACTAAACACGCAACGATCAATCGTTGCGTCTGGTTGTTGCGGCTGGCCGCAACGACTAGTCGCAGCTTGGAAACCGTACCTTAACACCGATAAATACCGTATAAACACGGCGCGCGCGTCGAATAAAATTTGATCTACAAATGAAAACGTTGGATTAATTAATAATCGTTTAATTTTATCTATTTTGGCAGGCCCGACATGTCGATGTTTTATCTGAAAATCTGCGGTCACCGTGACGTAATTTAAATGATATTTTTATCTCGAAACGCTTTTCCTTTCGACACGTGAAATAATAATAATTTTAAAGCCCTTTTTTAGTATGTCGGTTTGAATTAATTTTCTAAAAACTACGACGTTTGCCTCGGAGTAGCGAAAAAAAAAAACTCGAAACTTCAAAAAAAGTAAAAAATTTGTAAAGTAAATTTGCGTCTGCGAAAAATGACTTTTTCGAATAAATGAATAATTTAATCGCCGAAAAAAATATAAACTCGAGTAAATCATTTGAGACTACTAATCGTAATAATATTGTTTTCTAATTCGCGTCACGTCCCTCTTCGACACTGGACTTACCAAGGGCGGGCCAGGGGTAGTCCTTTAATAATTTAATAATATGGTAATTAAGTTTATTATGTAGTGAAAATATATATAAATTTAAAATTGTAATAATTTCATTTTTAACATTTTTAACACTATAATTTCTGGCCTCCCATTGGCCCTATCTAGAAAAATATCCTGGCGCCGCCACTGGTACTTAGGATATACGTACTCGTACTCGTACTTTTAAACTCTAGTTTTCTCATCTTCTCCCGTCGGGTCGGCGACCGAATAAAAAATAAAAATAACGAATTTTTTTAGTGAAAAACAATTTTTCCGAAATTTTTGGCGTACTTAAAAGGAAACTCGTGGTTGCGATATCGATTTAATAATATTATGCGTGTCTTTTCTGCCAACGACCGGGTGAAACGAATTTATCGTTTAAGGTAAAATTTATCGATTTGTTCGTTGTGTTTATGCGCGACGACGGTTTTATTAACACGTCGCTCCCATTATGGCAGAGACATCTAGCGGTGTTTCAGCGCGTTTTGTCGAGCGCAGGCCGCGAACACTAGATGGCGGTAGATATTATTACGACGGAATTGTTTGTTGGTGCGTTGTCTGGGGAACGGTTTTTTTTTATTTTTTTTTTTATAACGATAGGTGGACTTTAATATTTTATTAATTAAACTTTTTCCGGTTGATTTGTCACGTAAATAATAATCGGTCGACCCGGTCGAGTGAAAAAGGTAAAACGCAAACGAGATTTCGTATTTGTGTTCGCGTTTGGAAAGAAAAAGATTTTGTTGTTGGTATAATAATTTGTGTGCTGTTGTGGACTAATCACATCATCGAGATGATTGACACAAAATAGTAGTTGACTCTTGTTTGACCGGATTAAAAATTAACTTTTAGTTTTTGGACGACGACGGTTTTTTGCATTCTATTTGATTCTCGACGAGTTGACGATTTAATCTTATTTGTTTGGCCTTTATTTTTAACGTTTACTTCGGACTGATGATTGGCCGTAATGGATACGAATTCGCTATTTTCTTCACAGTAATAGATGTCTCCTTTCGTGTATTTAAATTTTTCGTTTTGTAGATTGAGCACGATTTACCGCGTCCAAAATATTGCGTTTTCTTAGGTAATATTTATCGTTTTGTACTTAAATATTGGATTTCTCATCGGCATAACGTTTGCGGGAGCGTTTTGTTTTTTCATGACGTGTTTGCGTTATCGTGTTTCGGGGCGGCTCTCGCGCTACTTGACGCGAAACAATAACTAAATCGAAAAAAACCACCAACCTTCCCGGGGGAAAAAATAATTAATGAAAAACGTGATCGATCGCTAATAATATCGTTGCGAATGTCGTTCGAGTGGCGGTAATGCGACTGCACGCATACAGTTGTTACACGCGCGGTGGAAAAAATTAAACTTTCATATTTTACGTGATGGAAACAACGTTTCGTCGCGACACGCGAATCTCGATATCTGCTGTTTATTGAAACCATTTAGAATTTCGACTGTTTGTATTTAAATTTTTTTCGCGCTTTGAAAATTGTTTACAATGACACGGCCGGTCTACATTATCGTTTGCTGCCCACCTCGTCGGCCGAAGGATTTGAATAAAAAACTAATTTAATCTACGTTTCTCTACGGATAAAGTGTGCCTCAGTGTGCGTACCGGCGCCGCCGAAGTCGTTTGCGGGGCGTGTCTTTAGCCCCCCCCCCCGGTCTTTTGTTTACTTGATGAGTTATTATTATTTATCGTCCTGCGTCCTGCGCCTATTAATTATTCCGTTTCGTCGAGCTGCTGCTACACATGCGCGGACAAATATTTTTCTTTGACATTTTCTCTTTTCCCCCCGTACGATAATTCGTTGTTTTACGTTTTCTGTCTGCTCTCTTATTATCGCGATGCGATTGTTTTTGATTGTTTTGATTGTTTTATTTTTACACTTTCTGACGAAACGTCGGCAATAATAATATTTAACGATGCAGGCGGCGGACGTTGGAGATCCGTATATTATATAGTCAAAGGGAAAAGGGTGCTTTGATTTTTAGTTTATTTACGAATAACACAAAGAATAATATAATATGATGTGTATCGCGTCTGTTTTGCGTGTTTACACGCGTTTCTCGATTCGAACGGTTTGAATAGCGCGAAAGAAGCTATTTGGGGAAGTATGTCTTTCTTTTTTTCTTTTCGACGGAGGGCCCGAAATAGCCATTGCGGTTTATTTGTTTCGAATAACAATTCATAATTAGTACGTGTCGATTGCCAAGAGACGCGTTTCACCAATCATCTGCTCTTGAGAATATTACGTTTAAAACGAACTGACGAGAGACGTACACTTTTGATAACGCGAGCGATTTTTTAACGTATTGAACGTATTGTGTTTTTTTAATATTATTTGGTGCGTAAAATCAATGTGAAAAATTACGATAATTATGCGACCCGCAGTATGATTGTGAATAGTAGTCGAAACATACTTACCCGAGTATGTGATATACTGCCTTAATATATACATGGGTACCAGTGTGGAAGTCTGTTGATTATATAATAGTCTATTATATAATCAATGGTAATACTGGTTTTTAGGCGAAATCGAACTTTGGGAAAATGTCGCGCGGCGTACGCGTTTCGCAGAATTGTGAATTCGGGCGGGAGTTCGCTCGTAACGCGCGGCGGGGCGGGGAAGCGTCCTCCTCGTTTCCAAAAATAATATCGTTAAACTATTCCCCCGCGGACCGTGCCCGTCGTCGTCATCGCGCCATTTTCCCGATTTGCTCGTGTTGTGACACGTTCATTCCTGTCTACTTCATCGTTGTCATTTGCTCGCGAAAACTTTATCTGCGCTCATCTCGTCGATCGGCACTGCTTCCGCATTACTTTTCCCGCGTCGCTCCAGTGCTGGTCGTCGCGTGCTCATTTCGATCGTCGGCAATGTGAAAACTGTACGAAAACCAGTCGTCCGCCGCCGTGTAAATGCTAGTGAGGACAATGGACACCGGCCGGACCGTGGATGACAGTGGTCGAGAATTCCCGAAAGCTCGTTGAGGAGCGGTTCGGCGTCGAGCCGACCAAACAGAGGTTGAAATTATATTTTTTTATATTTTATGAATTTACAATGTTTTTTCACACACTTTATTTTAATTGAAATTTTTAAATCATTTTTATAAATTTTTTGTACACATAGGTGAGAATAATTACCTACCAACTTTGAAGTTTAGACCAATTGTCTAATAATTTGTAGATCAAGTCAAGACGTCCATAATGTGCTGCGGGTTTAAAAGTAAATTAGTTTCTTCTTCGGACAGCACATTGGGTAATTTAAATATGTACTTGTAAAAGAGAAATGTTTTATATATATTTTAATATAAAGGTTTATACAGATTGATTGTATTACATCCAATCGAAATGAAATGTATAAATGTACCACTATCTTACTACAAATCATTTCCACTATCCTGCAGCATAAAAATGTAACAACATTATGCTAGAATTTTCAATACTGGGCGAACAAGATGTATAAAACAATCATCAATCATGGAATTAATTTTTTTCAAATGCTTCATAAAATTCAGATGTAATTTTATGGACAGAGAATGATGGTAAATATTATTTAAAGACAACTATTCTGTATTATTTCATAATTTCATTATTTAATAATATTTTATGAATTTACAATGTTTTTTCCCACATTTTATTTTAATTAAAATTTTTAAATCATTTTTATAAATTTTTTGTACTCATAGGTGAGAATAATGACCTACCAACACTGAAGTTTAAATCAATAATTGTCTAATAATTTGTAGATCAACTCAAGACGTCCATAATCTGCTGCATGTTTATAGGTAAATTAGTTTGTTCTTTGTACAGCACATTGGTTATATTAAATATATACTTGAATTAAATTAAATTTTTATAATTTTTAATGTAATGGTTTCTACAGATTGATTGTATTACATTTGAATGACAAAGTTGTTTACAAGTCATTTACCATCTTACCGGAAAGTAATCCTTTGTTCAAGTAGCTGACGGCCATATATTGCGCCTACATGTTGTTTCAACAATTACCAATGATGGAAGTTATTTTGTGAATTCCTGTAAATAAGTTTGTTCTTATTTTCGAGTAGAAGATGATGGTAAATATAAAATAATTATAAAACATTACTATTAATTCTTCATTATTTCATTATGCTTTTATATTTCTTTAATTCACAATGTCTTGTCACACACTATATTAAAATTTTAATTTTTTATGTTATGAAAAGTAAATTATGTTCTTCAATTTATCTTGCCTGACAAGATGGCATTCCTGATTTGATTCGATATGTCAACTTCCTATATATGAAATAAAATTTAATACTATTCTCTAACATTTATAAAACAATTATGTTTCTTAGATTCAGATATATCCCCGGATAAGGTTGTAACTTTATTTAAGCCAATTACATATGCATTAGATTATTTGTCAGTCCAAGATAATTGTTACTATTGTGTCTTTATTATGCATTATAGAACATTGGGTATTTAAAATATGTTTTTGTATTATAGAATTTTTTTCATATATTTTTATATAATGGTTTTTATAGATTGATTGTATTACATCCAAAGGACAATGTTGTTTATAAACGTGACACTGTCTGACTGAAAAACATTTAGAAAATTGGAAGGGATTTTATGGATAGAGAATGATGGTAAATATAAAATATTACTAAAATACAACTAATATTACTGTATTATTTCATGATTTTTTTATATTTTATGAATTTACAATGTTTTTTCACACACTTTATTTTAATTGAAATTTTTAAATCATTTTTATTAATTTTTTGTACACATAGGCGAGAATAATGACCTACCAACACTGAAGTTTAGACCAATTGTCTAATAATATGTAGATCAAGTGCTACTGTCTTACTAGATCAAGTCAAGAGATCCATAATCTGCTGCAGGTTTAAATGTAAATAAGTTTTTTCTTCGGACGGCACATAGGGTAATTTAAATATGTACTTGTAATAGAGAAATTTTTTTTATATATTTTAATATAATGGTTTTTACAGATTGATTTTATTACATCCAAAGGACAATGTAGTTTATAAATGTGCCATTGTCTTACTATACTCGAATCAGAATAACCTTACCCACTCGATCGACGAAAACTCGTCGAGTTCGCGCATGTTTGTTGCCACCGTGGGCGCTGATGTCGACTGTGCTGCTGCCGCCGACGTGCGGCATATCTGTATATATATGGCGGCGGCTGCCTGTGGCGACGGGCTACGGAGCGGTCCGACAACTAACGACCAATCACAGCGCTCCTGACTCTTGCCAGGGGGTCTGACGGCTGCCGGCGGCTCAGTCGCATGCGCCAAAGTGGGGGGCAAGGTAATTCTGATTCGAGTATAGATCAGGTCAAGATATCCATAATCTGCTGCATGCTTAGGAGTAAATTAGTTTTTTCTATGGAAAGTACATTACATTGGGTATTTTAAATTTGTACTTGTTTTAAAAGAAATTTGTGTGTGTTAATAATACATCATAGAACCTTAGGTATTTAAAAATGTACCCGTGTTAATGCGAATATTTTATTTATTTTATTAATTCTTCTTTTTTTATAGATTCATTGAATGACAGAGTTGTGTACAAACTAAATTTCTTATCTTTTTCATTTTGCAGCCCATGGATGATCCACAAATCTTTGAATGATCAAAGACACAGATTTAATTAAACTAGGAAAACCTAACAACACTTCCAAACCTATAAAATAACAGGAGCCAAGTGTACATAGATCACAAGCATTATAGGACATCTTTATATGGTAAAAGATAATATTTTTTATAATTCTCATGATGAAATTTAACATAGAATAATATATCATAACTTAGGAGTAAACACAGCAATGTAATGAAAGTAAAACTAAATTTCTTTATTTTTACTTTAACTTTGCAGCCCATGGATGTTGCGCAAATCATTGTATAATTAATGACACAGATTTAATAAACCCGGAAAACCTCATAACACTTCCAAACCTATCAAATAACAGAGGCCAAGTACATAGAACACAAACACCATAGGACATCTATTTACGGTAAGTGATACTATTATTTAAATTTCTTCTTAAACAATAACATAGAATTATATATCTAAACTTAACAGTTTAACTGTAATGAAAGTAAAACTAAATTTCTTTTCTTTTAACTTTGCAGATAATGGATGATCCACAAGTCGTCTTATGATAAATGGCACAGATTTAATTTATAAAAAAAAAAACTGTTACACCCATTACAATCCACCAAATAAATATCAATAAGAAACCGTTAAAAACATCAATGTAAATGAAAGTAAAATAACTGTGTTTCATTTTACTCTTAAGCAGCCCATATCTCTTTCTTGTTGTATAAATGAAAACCCTCCATTATCATTATATTCAAATTTTTCTTCTCATTCGTGTGACCTCCCAGCTGTCCTGTGGACTCACTACACAGTAGAATACTATGGTGGATGTAATGAGGTGAATATCATATATGTATTGTGCTTTAAACAGATAAATACGACAATAATTCCACAATAACTATTGAAATAAATCAACAGAAAGCTGCTCCTTTCGGTTCTTGCACAGACAAGAATCATACAATTATTGCAGACCTTACTGTACTTTCACATACAACAACTTTGTTGCAAGGGGATCTGGGAGACATAAAGAGTATTATTCAAACCTGGAAAACCTCAGAACAAGGCCAAACATCATAGGACATCTCTATAGGGTAAGAGATATAATTATTTAAAATTCGATTGATGAAATTTAACTTAGAATAACATATCATAACTTAACAGTAAACACAGCAGTGTAATGAAAGTAAAACTAAATTTCTTATCTTTTTAATTTTAATTTTGCAGCCCATGCATGATCCACAAATTGTTGTATGATTAATGACACAGATTTAATTAAACCAGGAAAACCTAACAACACTTCCAAACCTATCAAATAACGGAAGCCAAGTGTACATAGAACACAAGCATTATAGGACATCTTTATATGGTAAAAGATACTATTTTTTATAATTCTCATGATTAACTTTAACATAGAATAACATATCATAACTTAACAGTAAACACAGCAATGTAATGAAAGTAAAACTAAATTTCTTATCTTTTTAATTTTGCAGCCCATGGATGATCCACAAATCTTTGTATGATTAATGACACAGATTTAATTAAACCAGGAAAACCTAACAACACTTCCAAACCTATAAAATAACAGGAGCCAAGTGTACATAGAACACAAGCATTATAGGACATCTTTATATGGTAAAAGATACTATTATTTATAATTTTCATGATGAATTTTAACATAGAATAACATTTCATTACTTAACAGTAAACACTGCAGTGTAATGACAGTAAAACTAAATTTCTTTTCTTTTTACTTTGCAGATAATGGATGATCCACAAGTCGTAGTATGATAAATGGCACAGATTTAATAAATAAAAAAAAAAAATGTAACACCCATTACAATCCACCAAATAAATATCAATATGAAACCGTTAAAAACATCAATGTAAATGAAAGTAAAATAACTGTGTTTCATTTTACTCTTAAGCAGCCAATATCTCTTTCTTTTTGTATAATTAAGAACCCTCCGTTAACTTTATATTCAAATTTTTCTTTTCATTCAAGTGACCTCTCAGCTGTCCTGTAGAGGCACTACACAGTAAAATTCTATGGTGGATGTAATGATGTGAATATCAAAAATGTATTGTGCTTTAAACAGATAAATACGACAAAAATTCCACAATACTATTGAAATTAATTAACAGAAGGCGGCTCCTTTCGGTTCTTGCACAGACAAGAATCATACAAATACTTCAGACCTTACTGTACTTTCACATACGACACCATTGTTGCAAGAGGATCTGGGAGACATAAAAAGCATTATTCAAAACCGGAAAACCTCAGAACAAGGCCAAACATCATAGGACACCTCTATACAGTAAGACATACTATTATTTAAAATTCTCATGATGAAATTTAACATAGAATAACATATCATAACTTAACAGTAAAAACAGCAATGTAATGAAAGTAAAACTAGATTTTCTTATCTTTTTCATTTTGCAGCCCATGGATGATCCACAAATCTTTGAATGATCAATGACACAGATTTAATTAAACCAGGAAAACCTAACAACACTTCCAAACCAATCAAATCAGGGAAGACAAGTGTATATAGAACACAAACATTATAGTACATCTTTATAGGGTAAGAGATACTATTATTTAAAATTCTCATGATGAAATTTAACATAGAATAACATATCATAACTTAACAGTAAACACAGCAGTGTAATGAAAGTAAAACTAAATTTCTTATCTTTTTCATTTTGCAGCCCATGGATGATCCACAAATCTTTGAATGATCAATGATACAGCTTTAATTAAACCAGGAAAATCTCACAACACTTCCAAACCAATCAAATAAGGGGAGCCAAGTGTACATAGAACACAAACATTTGAGGACATCTTTATAGGGTAAGAGATACTATTATTTATAATTCTTTTGATAAAATTTACTTAATATAACAAATCATTACTTAACAGTAAACACAGCAATGTACTGAAAGTAAAACTAAATTTCTTATCTTTTTAATTTTGCAGCCCATGGATGATCCACAAATTATTGTATGATTAATGACACAGATTTAATTAAACCCAGAATAACTCACAACACTACCAATCCTATCAAATAACAGGAGCCAAGTGTACATAGATCACAAGCATTATAGGACATCTTTATATGGTAAAAGATAATATTTTTTATAATTCTCATGATGAAATTTAACATAGAATAATATATCATAACTTAGGAGTAAACACAGCAATGTAATGAAAGTAAAACTAAATTTCTTATCTTTTTCATTTTGCAGCTCATGGATGATCCACAAATCTTTGAATGATCAATGACACAGATTTAATTAAACCAGGGAAATCTCACAACCCTTCCAAACCAATCAAATAAGGGGAGCCAAGTGTACATAGAACACAAACATTTGAGGACATTTTTATAGGGTAAGAGATACTATTATTTATAATTCTTTTGATAAAATGTACTTAATATAACAAATCATTACTTAACAGTAAACACAGCAATGTACTGAAAGTAAAACTAAATTTCTTATCTTTTTATTTTGCAGCCCATGGATGTTGCGCAAATCGTTGTATAATTAATGACACAGATTTAATAAACCCGGAAAACCTCATAACACTTCCAAACCTATCAAATAACAGAGGCCAAGTACATAGAAAGTGTACATAGAACACAAACACCATAGGACATCTATTTATGGTAAGTGATACTATTATTTAAATTTCTTCTTAAACAATAACATAGAATTATATATCTAAACTTAACAGTTTAACTGTAATGAAAGTAAAACTAAATTTCTTTTCTTTTAACTTTGCAGATAATGGATGATCCACAAGTCGTCTTATGATAAATGGCACAGATTTAATTTATAAAAAAAAAAACTGTTACACCCATTACAATCCACCAAATAAATATCAATAAGAAACCGTTAAAAACATCAATGTAAATGAAAGTAAAATAACTGTGTTTCATTTTACTCTTAAGCAGCCCATATCTCTTTCTTGTTGTATAAATGAAAACCCTCCATTATCATTATATTCAAATTTTTCTTCTCATTCGTGTGACCTCCCAGCTGTCCTGTGGACTCACTACACAGTAGAATACTATGGTGGATGTAATGAGGTGAATATCATATATGTATTGTGCTTTAAACAGATAAATACGACAATAATTCCACAATAACTATTGAAATAAATCAACAGAAAGCTGCTCCTTTCGGTTCTTGCACAGACAAGAATCATACAATTATTGCAGACCTTACTGTACTTTCACATACAACAACTTTGTTGCAAGGGGATCTGGGAGACATAAAGAGTATTATTCAAACCTGGAAAACCTCAGAACAAGGCCAAACATCATAGGACATCTCTATAGGGTAAGAGATATAATTATTTAAAATTCGATTGATGAAATTTAACTTAGAATAACATATCATAACTTAACAGTAAACACGGCAATGTAATGAAAGTAAAACTAAATTTCTTTTCTTTTTACTTTGACTTTTCAGCTAACAGATGATCTACAAGTCATATGATAAATGGCACAGATTTAATTTAACCCTGCAAACCTCACAACACTTCCAAACCTATCAAATAATGGAAGCCAAGTGTACATAGAACAAAAACATTATCAGACATCTGTATATGGTAAGAGATACTATTATTAAAAATTATTTTGATGAAATTTAACATAGAATAACATATCATAACTTAACAGTAAACACAGCAGTGTAATGAAAGTAAAACTAAATTTCTTATCTTTTTAATTTTAATTTTGCAGCCCATGGATGATCTACAAATCGTTGTATGATTAATGACACAGATTTAATTAAACCAGGAAAACCTAACAACACTTCCAAACCTATAAAATAACAGGAGCCAAGTGTACATAGAACACAAGCATTATAGGACATCTTTATATGGTAAAAGCATTGATTATATAATAGACAGATAAGCCATACTGTAGGAAAAATTGGCAGCACTGTAATCGATCGGCTGTCCGGGGTTACGATTAAGTTAACTAGGGAGCGCTAGTGTAGCTCGGATGCAATGTTGGTGGAGGTGGTAGCTTATCGCCTCTTGGCGGAGGGTCGCTGCCGTTCTATAAATAGAATTTGTTCAAATAATATAATAATATTATAATCTATCTATTATCATTGATTATAAATACTAGTATCAATGCTTTTATCTATTATATATATAAAAGGACAGGCCTTTTTTATGTTCCCATTTTTGAGGACACTATTTAACTTTCTTCCAATTTTTTTTCACAGAGTTTTTCCAAATACCTTTTTGAGTGTCGTCACGTCGCCCGATTTTCAAAATTCGACTCCTACGGGGGTAAAAGGGGTAAAAATGAAAAAAATAAAAAGTTGCACACGGGCGAAGCCGGGTTATTCAGCTAGTATAATTATATATTATTGAATCATTAGAATCTTAAGCTGGGATCCCTCGCGTGGCTCGGCATTCGTTGTCGATCCATTCTGATTCTGTCTTTCATCGACATTTGTATTAAAAATTATCTGGAAATACGATAACATAACATAACATACGATTCACAAATAATAAAACACGAGCTAGTTCTGTTCGTGGGATTGAGTTGGACCAAATTCTCGACGTATTCAAATCAGTTTTCAAAATCTTTATCACATCAATAGATCTATCGGCAAGTTGAAAATAGAAAATGTCTAAATCCATAAGTTTCGCGTGTGACAGATAGAGAAAGAAAATCATGGCTTTTAATTATTCGTCTTTACCTGTTTTGTTCAAAATTAATTTTTAATATTTATTATTATTTTCATGGATCAATAACATATATTTGGTAAATGAATGGTATATTAATCATTTTAACGGGACGAGCTTGTTTTATTCGGAATTTTATTTCGGTATAAACACAACTATAACGACGGTCAGTTGTTTGATACAATTTAATACACCGACCACCGCCAAGGAAACTCGCATTGAGATAAGAACAAAAACTGTATTATATATAAATCATATTAAATATTTTTTGTCGAATTATGCAACGCTACCTGTTGGCAGTCAATAGAAACATAATTTTAGTCACCAAAAACCCCTATACCGTGGGCTATCTGTCTATTATATAATCAATGGTAAAAGATACTTTTTTTATAATTCTCATGATTAACTTTAACATAGAATAACATATCATAACTTAACAGTAAACACAGCAATGAATGAAAGTAAAACTAAATTTCTTATCTTTTTAATTTTGCAGCCCATGGATGATCCACAAATCGGTGTATGGTTAATGACACAGATTTAATTAAACCAGGAAAACCTAACAACACTTCCAAACCTATAAAATAACAGGAGCCAAGTGTACATAGAACACAAGCATTCTAGGACATCTTTATATGGTAAAAGATACTATTATTTAATATTCTCATGATGAAATTTAACATAGAATAATATATCATAACTTAGCAGTAAACACAGCAATGTATTGAAAGTAAAACTAAATTTCTTATCTTTTTCATATTGCAGCCCATGGATGATCCACAAATCTTTGAATGATCAATGACACAGATTTAATTAAACCAGGAAAACCTAACACACTTCCAAACCTATAAAATAACAGGAGTCAAGTGTACATAGAACACAAGCATTATAGGACATCTTTATATGGTAAAAGATACTATAGTCGGGAGCATGATAAATGAGCGTTGTCCCCCGCGACCCGTTGTTCGTACCCACTCTTGTAGCCATTGGTTCCCAACTTTGTACCGTCACGCTGCCGTTACGTATCGTATTCACGGGCATGAATAATGAGCTACTTTGATAACCACTTTGGAAAAACAACCGCTTGGGGTATGACGGGCAGCGCTCATTTATCGTGCTCGCGACTATATTATTTATAATTTTCATGATGAAATTTAACATAGAATAATATATCATAACATAGGAGTAAACACAGCAATGTAATGAAAGTGAAACTAAATTTCTTATCTTTTTCATTTTGCAGCTCATGGATGATCCACAAATCTTTGAATGATCAATGACACAGATTTAATTAAACCAGGAAAATCTCACAACCCTTCCAAACCAATCAAATAAGGGGAGCCAAGTGTACATAGAACACAAACATTTGAGGACATCTTTATAGGGTAAGAGATACTATTATTTATAATTCTTTTGATAAAATTTACTTAATATAACAAATCATTACTTAACAGTAAACACAGCAATGTACTGAAAGTAAAACTAAATTTCTTATCTTTTTATTTTGCAGCCCATGGATGATCCACAAGTCTTTGTATGATTAATGACACAGATTTAATTAAACCCAGAATCACTCACAACACTTCCAAACCTATCAAATAACGGAAGCCAAGTGTACATAGAACACAAGCATTATAGGACATCTTTATATGGTAAAAGATACTATTTTTTATAATTCTCATGATTAACTTTAACATAGAATAACATATCATAACCTAACAGTAAACACAGCAATGTAATGAAAGTGAAACTAAATTTCTTATCTTTTTCATTTTGCAGCTCATGGATGATCCACAAATCTTTGAATGATCAATGACACTGATTTAATTAAACCAGGAAAATCTCACAACCCTTCCAAACCTATCAAATAACGGAAGCCAAGTGTACATAGAACACAAGCCTTATAGGACATCTTTATATGGTAAAAGATACTATTTTTTATAATTCTCATGATTAACTTTAACATAGAATAACATATCATAACTTAACAGTAAACACAGCAATGTAACGAAAGTAAAACTAAATTTCTTATCTTTTTAATTTTGCAGCCCATGGATGATCCACAAATCATTGTATGATTAATGACACAGATTTAATTAAACCCAGAATAACTCACAACACTACCAATCCTATCAAATAACAGGAGCCAAGTGTACATAGATCACAAGCATTATAGGACATCTTTATATGGTAAAAGATAATATTTTTTATAATTCTCATGATGAAATTTAACATAGAATAATATATCATAACTTAGGAGTAAACACAGCAATGTACTGAAAGTAAAACTAAATTTCTTATCTTTTTATTTTGCAGCTCATGGATGATCCACAAATCTTTGAATGATCAATGACACAGATTTAATTAAACCAGGAAAATCTCACAACCCTTCCAAACCAATCAAATAAGGGGAGCCATTGTACATAGAACACAAACATTTGAGGACATCTTTATAGGGTAAGAGATACTATTATTTATAATTCTTTTGATAAAATTTACTTAATATAACAAATCATTACTTAACAGTAAACACAGCAATGTACTGAAAGTAAAACTAAATTTCTTATCTTTTTATTTTGCAGCCCATGGATGATCCACAAGTCTTTGTATGATTAATGACACAGATTTAATTAAACCCAGAATCACTCACAACACTTCCAAACCTATCAAATAACGGAAGCCAAGTGTACATAGAACACAAGCATTATAGGACATCTTTATATGGTAAAAGATACTATTTTTTATAATTCTCATGATTAACTTTAACATAGAATAACATATCATAACCTAACAGTAAACACAGCAATGTAATGAAAGTAAAACTAAATTTCTTATCTTTTTAATTTTGCAGCCCATGGATGATCCACAAATCGTTGTATGATTAATGACACAGATTTAATTAAACCAGGAAAACCTAACAACACTTCCAAACCTATAAAATAACAGGAGCCAAGTGTACATAGAACACAAGCATTATAGGACATCTTTATATGGTAAAAGATACTATTATTTATAATTTTCATGATGAATTTTAACATAGAATAACATTTCATTACTTAACAGTAAACACTGCAGTGTAATGACAGTAAAACTAAATTTCTTATCTTTTTAATTTTAATTTTGCAGCCCATGCATGATCCACAAATTGTTGTATGATTAATGACACAGATTTAATTAAACTAGGAAAACCTAACAACACTTCCAAACCTATAAAATAACAGGAGTCAAGTGTACATAGAACACAAGCATTATAGGACATCTTTATATGGTAAAAGATACTATAGTCGGGAGCATGATAAATGAGCGTTGTCCCCCGCGACCCGTTGTTCGTACCCACTCTTGTAGCCATTGGTTCCCAACTTTGTACCGTCACGCTGCCGTTACGTATCGTATTCACGGGCACGAATAATGAGCTACTTTGATAACCACTTTGGAAAAACAACCGCTTGGGGCATGACGGGCAGTGCTCATTTATCGTGCTCGCGACTATATTATTTCTAATTTTCATGATGAAATTTAACATAGAATAATATATCATAACTTAGGAGTAAACACAGCAATGTAATGAAAGTGAAACTAAATTTCTTATCTTTTTCATTTTGCAGCTCATGGATGATCCACAAATCTTTGAATGATCAATGACACAGATTTAATTAAACCAGGAAAATCTCACAACCCTTCCAAACCTATCAAATAACGGAAGCCAAGTGTACATAGAGAACAAGCCTTATAGGACATCTTTATATGGTAAAAGATAATATTTTTTATAATTCTCATGATGAAATTTAACATAGAATAATATATCATAACTTAGGAGTAAACACAGCAATGTACTGAAAGTAAAACTAAATTTCTTATCTTTTTATTTTGCAGCTCATGGATGATCCACAAATCTTTGAATGATCAATGACACAGATTTAATTAAACCAGGAAAATCTCACAACCCTTCCAAACCAATCAAATAAGGGGAGCCAAGTGTACATAGAACACAAACATTTGAGGACATCTTTATAGGGTAAGAGATACTATTATTTATAATTCTTTTGATAAAATTTACTTAATATAACAAATCATTACTTAACAGTAAACACAGCAATGTACTGAAAGTAAAACTAAATTTCTTATCTTTTTATTTTGCAGCCCATGGATGATCCACAAGTCTTTGTATGATTAATGACACAGATTTAATTAAACCCAGAATCACTCACAACACTTCCAAACCTATCAAATAACGGAAGCCAAGTGTACATAGAACACAAGCATTATAGGACATCTTTATATGGTAAAAGATACTATTTTTTATAATTCTCATGATTAACTTTAACATAGAATAACATATCATAACCTAACAGTAAACACAGCAATGTAATGAAAGTGAAACTAAATTTCTTATCTTTTTATTTTGCAGCCCATGGATGATCCACAAGTCTTTGTATGATTAATGACACAGATTTAATTAAACCAGGAAAACCTAACAACACTTCCAAACCTATAAAATAACAGGAGCCAAGTGTACATAGAACACAAGCATTATAGGACATCTTTATATGGTAAAAGATACTATTTTTTATAATTCTCATGATTAACTTTAACATAGAATAACATATCATAACTTAACAGTAAACACAGCAGTGTAATGAAAGTAAAACTAAATTTCTTATCTTTTTAATTTTAATTTTGCAGCCCATGGATGATCTACAAATCGTTGTATGATTAATGACACAGATTTAATTAAACCAGGAAAACCTCACAACACTTCCAAACCTATCAAATAACGGAAGCCAAGTGTACATAGAACAAAAACATTATCAGACATCTGTATATGGTAAGAGATACTATTATTAAAAATTATTTTGATAAAATTTAACATAGAATATCATATCATAACTTAACAGTAAACACAGCAATGTATTGAAAGTAAAACTAAAATTCTTTATTTTTACTTTAACTTTGCAGCCCATGGATGATGAGCAAATCGTTGTATAATTAATGACACAGATTTAATAAACCCGGAAAACCTCACAACACTTCCTAACCTATCAAATAACAGAGGCCAAGTACATAGAAAGTGTACATAGAACACAAACACCATAGGACATCTATTTATGGTAAGTGATACTATTATTTAAATTTCTTCTTAAACAATAACATAGAATTATATATCTAAACTTAACAGTTTATCTGTAATGAAAGTAAAACTAAATTTTTTTTCTTTTAACTTTGCAGATAATGGATGATCCACAAGTCGTCTTATGATAAATGGCACAGATTAAATTTATAAAAAAAAAAACTGTTACACTCATTACAATCCACCAAATAAATATCAATATGAAACCGTTAAAAAGATCAATGTAAATGAAAGTAAAATAACTGTGTTTCATTTTACTCTTAAGCAGCCCATATCTCTTTCTTTTTGTATAAATGAAAACCCTCCATTATCATTATATTCAAATTTTTCTTCTCATTCGTGTGACCTCCCAGCTGTCCTGTGGAGTCACTACACAGTAGAATTCTATGGTGGATGTAACGAAATGAATATCATATATGTATTGTGCTTTAAACAGATAAATACAACAATAATTCCACAATAACTATTGAAATAAATCAACAGAAAGCTGCTCTTTTCGGTTCTTGCACAGACAAGAATCATACAATTATTGCAGACCTTACTGTACTTTCACATACAACAACTTTGTTGCAAGGGGATCTGGGAGACATAAAAAGTATTATTCAAACCTGGAAAACCTCAGAACAAGGCCAAACATCATAGGACATCTCTATACGGTAAGAGATATAATTATTTAAAATTCGATTGATGAAATTTAACTTAGAATAACATATCATAACTTAACAGTAAACACGGCAATGTAATGAAAGTAAAACTAAATTTCTTTTCTTTTTACTTTGACTTTTCAGCTAACAGATGATCTACAAGTCGTATGATAAATGGCACAGATTTAATTTAACCCGGTAAACTTCACAACACTTCCAAACCTATCAAATAACGGAAGCCAAGTGTACATAGAACAAAAACATTATCAGACATCTGTATATGGTAAGAGATACTATTATTTAAAATTCTCATGGTGAAATTTAATTTACTAATCGTAAATTAGCATTAAATACAGCAATGTACTGAAAGGAAAACTAAATTTCTTTTCTTTAAATTTTGCAGCCTATGGATGATCCACAAATCGTTGTATGAAATAATGACAGATTTAATTAAACCAGGAATACTTCACAACACTTCCAATCCTATCAAATAAGGGGAGCCAAGAGTACATAGAACACAAACATTATAGGACATCTTTATATGGTATGAGATACTATTATTTATAATTCTTTTGATAACATTTAACTTAGAATAACATTTCATTACTTAACAGTAAACACAGCAATGAATGAAAGTAAAACTAAATTTCTTTTCTTTTTACTTTGCAGATAATGGATGATCCACAAGTCGTAGTATGATAAATGGCACAGATTTAATAAATAAAAAAAAAATTGTAACACCCATTACTACAAACCACCAAATAAATATCAATATGAAACCGTTAAAAACATCAATGTAAATGAAAGTATAATAACTGTGTTTCATTTTACTCTTAAGCAGCCAATATCTCTTTCTTTTTGTATAAATAACAACCCTCCGTTAACATTATATTCAAATTTTTCTTTTCATTCAAGTGACCTCTCAGCTGTGTTGTAGAGGCATAACACAGAAAAATTCTATGGTGGATGTAATGATGTGAATATCAAAAATGTATTGTGCTTTAAACAGATAAATACGACAAAAATTCCACAATACTATTGAAATTAATTAACAGAAGGCGGCTCCTTTCGGTTCTTGCACAGACAAGAATCATACAAATACTTCAGTCCTTACTGTACTTTCACATACAACACGTTTGTTGCAAGAGGATCTGGGAGACATAAAAAGCATTATTCAAACTTGGAAAACCTCAGAACAAGGCCAAACATCATTGGACACCTCTGTACGGTAAGACATACTATTATTTAAAATTCTCATGATGAAATTTAACATAGAATAACATATCATAACTTAACAGTAAACACAGCTGTGTAATGAAAGTAAAACTAAATTTCTTATCTTTTTAATTTTAATTTTGCAGCCCATGGATGATCTACAAATCGTTGTATGATTAATGACACAGATTTAATTAAACCAGGAAAACCTAACAACACTTCCAAACCTATAAAATAACAGGAGCCAAGTGTACATAGAACACAAGCATTATAGGACATCTTTATATGGTAAAAGATACTATTTTTTATAATTCTCATGATTAACTTTAACATAGAATAACATATCATAACTTAACAGTAAACACAGCAATGAATGAAAGTAAAACTAATTTTTTTCTTTTTACTTTAACTTTGCAGCCAATGGATGATCCAGAACTCGTCATATAAATGTCACAGATTTAATTAATAAAAAAAAATACTCTAACACTGCAATATTTTAATTTATCTTCACATACATGTGACCTCCCAGCTGTCCTGTGGAGGCACAACTCAAATTAAGTTTAGGGTGGATGTAATGCGGTAACCATCATAAATGTAAGACATTTGAATCATATGTATGACATTATTTCCACTATTACTACTGAAAATAACCAAAAGAAGGTGGCTCCTTTCGGAACGTGCACTGACAAGAAACATAAATAATAATGCAGACCACACCGTACTTTCACATACAACACCTTTGTTGCAAAGGAATCTGGGAGTCATAAAAAGTATAATTCAAACCAGGAAGATCTCACAACAAGTAAAAACCCTTCAAATAATGGAAGCCAAGTGTACATAGAACACAAACATCTTAGGACATTTCTATACGGTAAGAGATACTATAATTTAAAAATTCTTTTTAGAAAAAGAACTTAGAATTACCTATCATAACATGACCGTAAAAACAGCAATGTAATGATAGTAAAACTAATTTATGTTTCTTTTACTTTGACTTTGCAGCTATGGGATGTTCCACGAGTCGTATAATAATGGCACATATTTAATTTAACCTGGAAAACCTAACAAATTCAAACCTAACAAATAAATGGAAGCCAAGTGTAAATAGAACACAAACATCATAGGACATCTCTATACGGTAAGAGATACTATTATTTAAAATTCTTTTTTATGAAGAAAAACTAATAATTACCTATCATAACATAGCATTAAAAACAGCAATGTCATGAAAGTAAAACTGATTGTTTTTTCTTTTTATTTTAACTTTGTAGACAAAGGATGATCTATGAGTCTTCGTATAATAATGGCACAGATTTAGTTAAACCCGGAAAACCAAATGACAAAATAAAAACCTATACGTAATCAAAAATTCAGAAGGGATTTTATGGATAGAGAATGATGGTAAATATTAAATATTACTAAAATACAACTAATATTTCTGTATTATTTCATTATTTTTTTATATTTTATGAATTTACAATGTTTTTTCACACATTGTAATTGAAATTTTTAAATCATTTTTTATAAATTAATTGTACACTTAGGTGAGAATAATGACAAACTAACATTGAGTTAGGACCAATTGTCTAATAATATGTAGATCAAGTCAAGACGTCCAAAATGTTCGCAGGTCTATAAGTAAGTTTGTTTGTTTTTTCACAGAAGGTTTGGTATTTAAAATATGTTTTTGTAATAAAGAAATTTTTTCATATATTATATAATTTTTTTTATATTTAATATAATGGTATTTACAGATTGATTGTATTACATCCAAATGACATTGTAGTGGTTAGGTGTTCTACTTTCTGACTAAAAAACATTTCTAGTATCATGTGGCTTAAAAATGTAACATCATTATGCAAGTATATTCAATAGTGGGCGAGCAAGATGTATAAACAATAACTAATTATGGAAGTCTTTTTGTGAAATGCTTTAGAAAATTCGGATGTGATTTTATGGATAGACTATGATGGTAAATATTAAATATTAATAAAATACTACTATATATTCTGTATTATTTTATTATTTCATTATGTTTTTATATTTTATTAATTCACAATGTTTTACTTGTATTGAAGAAATTATTTTATATTTTAATATAATTGTTTTTACTGACTGATTTTTTTTCCGATTAGGATTAAGTGGGCTGCAAAGTAGGGTTATTTTTTTCCGGAAAGGTTAGGTATGGAAAAAAAATAAACACAAACTTATTGGTAATACTGGTTTTTAGGCGAAATCGAACTTTGGGAAAATGTCGCCGGGCGTACGCGTTTCGCAGAATTGTGAATTCGGGCGGGAGTTCGCTCGTAACGCGCGGCGGGGCGGGGAGACTTCCTCCTTGTTTCCAAAAATAATATCGTTAAACTATTCCCCTGCGACCGTGCCCGTCGTCGTCATCGCGCCATTTTCCCGATTTGTGTTGTGACATGTTCATTCCTGTCTACTTCATCGTTGTCATTTGCTCTGGAAAACTTTATCTGCGCTCATCTCGTCGATCGGCACTGCGTCCGCATTACTTTTCCCGCGTCGCTCCAGTGCTGGTCGTCGCGTGCTCATTTCGATCGTAGGCAATGTGAATACTGTACGAAAACCAGTCGTCCGCCGCCGTGTACATGCTAGTGAGGACAATGGACACCGGCTGGACCGTGGATGACGGTGGTCGAGAATTTCCGAAAGCTCGTCGAGGAGCGGTTCGGCGTCGAGCCGACCAAACAGAGGTTGATATTCTGCGGCAAACAGGTAAGGGCCGCGATGACCACGCGTCCGTTTTTCACATTACACCCCGAAACCGCCCTAACTTTTCCCCTTTGTACTGGCCGGGCCCCCTTTAACTCGACACATACTATGACGTGTTTATTGTTGCGTTCGTGTTGGAAAGAAATTATTATAAAATAAACGTTCGTTTAATTTTGACCACGCACACGGATTCTATCGACCGCGTGTGCTGTAAAACACGTGAGCACAATCCAAGTATGTATCGACCTGTCCGAATTCGCATAATTTTTCACGCACGTAATCTGAATTCGAAATGCCAAAGGATCGTTTTGGTACCAGCTTATACGTAGCCACGTGCTCGTTGTATTGAACTAATTTTTATCTACGATTTTCACTGTAAATTTGTGTTGTATTTTTTTTCATTGTATTGTCTACATCAAGATTGATTTAACATATAATTAAATTGATAATGACTTGGGTAAACTTACATGAACACTGTGTAGGTATACTCGACTAACCCGAGTGTAGTATGTAGAGGATATCTAAAACCTAATAAGAAATAAATAAAATTGGTTCTCTCTACACATTTTAATCCTGTCGGTAGTCATTATATTATTATATTGTGATTAGTTCAATTTAAATAATTTTACAAATTGTATTTGTAGTCGGCATGTCTGTTGATATTGTAGGCCCCTTGATATTTATTGAAAAGAGTTGATACGACTTATAATAATTATAATTATTTTCCAACCGTTTTCAAAGTATTCCGTTTAGTACTTCTTTGTTACAATTAAACGATTAGTATATTCTTAAACATCAAAATATTCTTTTATTTATTAAATAAACTTTCATTATTTAAATATTACACAAATACATTGTGTAAACAATACATTTCTCACTCTCTTTCAAAAGCTTCAATTTAGTCAAAATATGTAAATATCTTAGAAATGGCTTAAAATTCTGACCTCTACATATTAGGTAGGTACATTGTCATTGTTTAGGGTAAGCAGTGCATTTGCATGTAAGTCTTTTTATTGTTAAAATGCATTTTTGATCAATAACTAGTGCATATAAATGTTATTTTATGTTTGTGTTGTATATTCATCATTAATTATTATATGTATAGTTAACTTTATCTTCCATTTATAGTTAACTTAAATAATAAGATTATTTGAAAATAATTTATCTCTTTTTATAAAATTGAAGCAGTTTTACATTATTATCATTCTCTAAACAGTCTAAACAAACAATATTATTTTAAATTATAAAAATTTAATTTATTGCAACTAAATACATTATAACAAGTCAGTTGAAAAATCTTCAAATTATCTTCTTAGGTCAAAGTATTTTGTTTTAACATTAATTAAAAATAAGTACAATATAATATCATAGTTAACATAACTGATTAAACAATCTATAAATTGAAAACTTTTTTTCTTTAATTTATGTAGCCTATAGGTCATTTTTAAACTTAAAATATTTAAAAATAAAACAGTTCAACACAACAAAATACATTGTAATAATAAAAAAAAAATTAAATAAAAGCAAATTGTATAATAATTTCTATTTTGGTAAAAACATTACATGATATCTTACTTAACACTATTAGTGAAAATCAATTTGTTTTTTAATTGGAGCAATTTTATAATGATATTTGTAATTATATAATAACAATCAAATCATACATGAGAGAAATACTTAAAAATATAAAACAAAATACTAAACGTATAATGTAAAATAATAATATTATTATAAAAACTAACTAATAAATTAAAATTTTTTGGTAAATATTTTTAGAGATAAATATTTATAATATTTACATTTTTACACTTTGCTTGTTTTAGCTTTAAAATCTTTAAAGTGTAAGAGTATATTATTATAAAATTAATGTGTGTCTTGAGGCAAGAATTTTTAAATTTTTTTAAGTTAGTCAATTTTGAGTGTTAAAGATATTGGTTTGTTGTACAAAGGTTCAAATTTAAACTGTTGATTTTAAATGTTTTCTTGAATTTTACAGGTTTGATTTCTTAGATTTTTTTTTCTAGTATGGTTCATCAAACACTAGCTTATAATTAATATTAGGTGTAGATGGGTTTTATTGTAAAGCACGTATGTCTTTTACCTCAGGCTCACCTTTACCAGTTATAGGTCTAATTGAAGTGAAGTTTTTTAAGTTTTTCTATGATCTAATAAAATGCTTCTAACAGTTGTGGTTTAACATGAGCCTTGATTGTTATTCTATATAATCCGAAGGATATAGGTCCATTACAATACCAAGTAAATACAATAAAAATATTAAAGTTTATGTTTTGTGTAAAATTAAAGGAAAACAATACTTAAAATATTTATTATTCAGTCTTGTAAATCAATTGTAATTAAGTACTTTAAAGACAACAATTTGTATAATAATATATTAATAGTAAAAAATTATAGCTCATATCTGACACAGTTGGTTTATTTCAATCTTTATTTATATTAAAACTTTTCAGACCAATTAATTAATTATCTGCTTGGTAAAACCACATTCCTTTTATTGTTTAACATTTTAATTTATAAAACAAGCAACAATTTTATATTATACTAATAATTAATAAAATATTTATTAAAATTGTTCAAACTTGAATATTTTTCTAGTATCTACTTGGTAGTATTACATTTTATGATCATATAAATATATTATTCAAAAATAAATCAAATAAATATTAATAATTAATATAACCTAACATTTTTCATATAATTATAACATAATTTTTTAAAACTGGTTGTATATAAAAATAAAATTATTTTCAAATTTTAGCCTGTGACTGTTTTAATACTTTATTTTATTATAAAATGCATGGTACTCTTTTGAGAGAATAGATTTCAGCTGTTGCAAATGTGTTCCCATTTGGTTTTCTGAATTTTAAGTGAGACTTATGAAATAGCCCATATAATCCTATTATAGGTGATGAAATTTTACTTGTTTATTTTCTTTGGTTTTGAACTAAATTTAGATCTAATTAATCATAAAAATTAAGTTTATACGATATTCTATCACAGTTATAGCAAAGAGCCTTAAATTTAGGACCAGCATGATCTCTAGCCTTTTCATAAAATGGTTTTTATTTTTTTTTTACTTAGAAAATTAACAATCTATGCTATATGCAAAATAAGATAATATGATACAATATTTCATAATACATTATAAAATCTCAGGAGAGTGAGGCTACTTATTGATGGAACCTTCGATTTAATGTTACATCACAATATTTAACATGGGAATGGGAATGTGAATGATTTAATCCTGGCACTTTTTTAATTTTATGGAATTGAAATTCAAATGAATATCAGTATTCTTTTTATTTTTTTTCCATTGTTGAATGGACAGAGTCGCATTTAATTTCTGTAATGACCTTTAGTGTAGTACTTATGTCCTATAGTAATTTTATTATTAATAGCAAACTTTGATAATGCATTTGATAAAACTCAATTTCCGTTTTGGTAACAGCAATCATCACTTTAAAGTATTATTTTTTAAAAATTTATTAAATATATAGTTATTGGAAATAAATAAATAATATTTTCTGTATTATTATGATTTGTTCTATAAAGTTATAAATTTGTCCTACTCTTATACAACTAGGGTTTTTAAATACTTCATTATATTAGTTAACACTTGTTAGTTACTAAGTAAGGTTTTTTTCTTCCAAAAAAAATATTTGTTTATCATTATAATTCAAACATATTAAATGAATTTGATAATTAATTAATGTCACTTACCAGTAAAACTGACTTGAAAAATTTGATCGTTGAAAATTGTTTTAATATAAAGTCATACTTTTATATAGATATAAAAAATAAGCCTTCTCAATCAACTTGTAAAACTGTTTATGTTATTACTTATTAATGTATAGCGTCTTTCAATGAACAAACAAATTAAATAATAAAAACATAAGAAATCAATACATTTACAAATATTTACTCGTTTCAGATAAGTGTTTTCAAACTTTTTTATATTTCATAAATAATGATTAATGAGCAATATACAGGTTCATATACTATTATTATTTTTACTCTATAAATAGTATATTATCTCTATTGTTGCTATATTATAATTGTATTTACAGTTATATTGAAATATCTAGTTAAAAATTTATTTATTGAAAAATTTTAATTCATTTTGGATGTTTTATTTTGTGACTTTACAACATCATTGTTCATTAGTCAATTTGTGAACTTAATATATAAGTAACCTTTTAACTCGACTAATTATATTAGAAACTTGAAATAATTTTAATTTGACATTTTTAAAACGGATAAAGAGAACTTTTTTCAAACTAAATCCTTACATTTAACTTAATTTGGAAGTATTTTATAAATATCAATTTTTATGTTTATGTTTCAGCTTGAAGATCAATATACGCTATACGAATATGGTATTAATATTAACGATATTATTCAATTAGTTTTTATAAGACCACAAAATATTCCTCCACCAAAAGATACTAATGATGTTATTACATCCGTTGCCACTTGCAGTTCAACCTCAAATGAAGTACAATTTTTTTTATAAAAATAAGTATGTTGAATATAATAAAATGTAAATTTTTTCTAGGATGATTCTGATGATGTATGTGAAGAGGGCAAGTATTTCAAAATTGGTGTTTATGTTGATGTAAGAGATTATCAGCACGGTTCATGGGTGAATTGATTAAAATAAAATAAAACAAGATTGTGTGTAGTAGATACACCAAATGGTCCAATGAGTCAAGTTGAAAATGATGGACTTGTATATGTTGTCTCATTTGAAGGGTAAATATTCTAATATTGTTTATTAATTGGCACTCTCATATCTTAAAGAAACTAATAATTATTTTTTTAGATGCTCTGGTGAAGATCCTATTGAAGTTAAACTTTAAGAAATTCGGCCATATGCTGAAGGTTATTTAGGTAAATTTGTTTGTTTCTTGTATGGCACATTTGGTATTTTGTGAAAACCTTTATAGAATTTGGTTCTATTTTTCGATTGGAGAATGATGGTAAATATCAAATATTTATAAAATATAACAAGTAATTCTTTATTATTTCAGTATTATTTTATTTTTCATTAATTTATAATGTCATATTCTATAATTTAATCAAAATTTTTTTTTAATCCTTTTATATATATATTATTTATACACTTAAATGAGAATTATGTATCAACTCATTGAAAATGTAGATCAAGTCAACACGTTCATAATCTGCTGCAGGTTTAAAAGTAAAGTAGTTTGTTCTTTGGACTGCACATCGGGTATTTTAAATACGTACTTGTATTAAAGAAATTTATCATATATATTTTAATATAATGCTTGTTACAGATTGATTTTATTACATACAAAAGACAAAGAAGTGTATAAATGTGCCACTGTCTTACAAGATCAAGTCAAGACATCCATAATCTGCTGCAGATTTAAAAGTAAATTAGTTTCTTCTTCGGAAGGCACTTTGGGTAATTTAAATATGTACTTGTAATAGAGAAATTTTTATATATATTTTAATATAATGGTTTTTACTGATTAATTGTATTACATCCAAATGACAATGTAGTGTATAAATGTGCCACTGTCTTATAGAAAAATATTTATACTATCGTGTGGCTTAAAAATGTAACAACATTATGCTAGAATTTTCAAAACTGGGCGAACAAGATGTATAAACAATAACCAATCATGAAAGTCTTTGTGTGAAATGCTTTGGAAAATTCGGATCTGATTTTATGGATAGAGAATGATGGTAAATATTAATAAAATACTACTATTAATTCTGTATTATTTTATTAATTCACAATGTTTTACTTGTATTGAAGAATTTTTATATATTTTAATGTAATGGTTTTTACAGACTGATTGAATTACATTTGAATTTCAATGTAGTGTATTAATGTGCCAGTGTCTTGCTGAAAACATTTCCACTATCATGTGGTTGAAAAATTTTATAACATTATGAGTGAATTTTCAATCCAGTGTGTACAAGATGTATGAACAATAACCAAAAATAGAATCAATTTTGTGTAATGCTTTTAATAATTTAGGAATTGATTTTCGATTAGAGAATGATGGTAAATATCAAATTATTTTAAAATATGTTTATTAATTCTTTATTTTTTAATATTGTATTAATTCACAATGTTTTGTCACATATTTAAATTTAAATTAAATTTTTTAAAAGTTTTTTGTATATATTATACTCTTAGGTGAGAATAATGATGTTCCAACACTGACATTTTGACCAATTGTCCACAATACTAATGCGAATGAAAACGATCAAATTATGTTGCTTCCCCTTATATTTGAGATGTGCCAGCCATACTGACAGAGCTTTATAGTGATTACTGATTAAGTGAAAGGTTTTTAATGTTTCCTAATTCATTGACTACATTTAGGAGCCATTGAAAAGTGCAATAATTTGTAGAACATGTCAAGACTTCCAAAAACTGCTGCAGGTATATAAGTAAATTTCTATGTTCTGTTCATAGAACATTTGGTATTTAAAATATGTACTTGTATTAATGAAATTTTTATATATTTTAATATAATGTTTTTTATAGACTGATTGTATTTATGTTATTAATCCAACTTTTTTTTATAGATTGATTTAATTACAATAGAATGACAAAGTTGTGTACAATGTAGCAACTGTTTCCTTTTTTTTTTATAGATTATATTTAGGAGCCATTGAAAATGCAACAGTTTTTGGATCGTTAGAATTGGAAAAATATTTCAACCATCATGTGGCTTAAAAATGTAACAACATTGTGTGAGTATTTTCAATACTGCGCGAATAAGATGTATAAACAATAAGATTAACTACCAACTCTGAAGTGTAGATTAATTGTCTAATTATTTGTTCAATTCAAGACGCCCTTTAATCTGCTGCAGGTTTTAAAATAAATTAGTTTGTTCTTTGAACAGCACTTTGGGTATTTTAAATATGTACTTGTATTAATGACATTTTTATTAATATTAAGTAATTTATTGAGTGTAAATAAATTCTCTATCCTAAATTCTATTGTATAACTTAATTCATTGCTTGTCCTAGGTCCTTTCTCGTCCTGTCATCAGCCATCACCGTTATCGTGTTTTGGGTTGTGTTCACATCGAATTCAAGGCGCTGATGTTAATAGCATCGAAGTTGTTCTCGTCTGGGTTCCATGAATATCGTGTATTGTGTGCTGCATTCCCGTCGCAACTTGGGCGCTGTCAAATGGTATTATTATTTTTGGTCATCGTTAATTCTATGCATGTTCTATTCGTTTGTTTTGTTTTTATTTAGTTTCGTCTACGGTCATACTAATGCAATGTAAATGAAAACGGTATGGAAATTGAATACCACGAACCTAACGAAAAGTCAGTATATAAGTAATATTTCTCCGCGAGCGTATCTATTGAATCGAAGAGTCAAGTAAAGTACTATAACTTTGATTG
This sequence comes from Drepanosiphum platanoidis, assembly GCA_948098885.1. Lineage (NCBI taxonomy): Eukaryota > Metazoa > Arthropoda > Insecta > Hemiptera > Aphididae > Drepanosiphum > Drepanosiphum platanoidis. The sequence goes on from OX402534.1 coordinate 20,159,912, forward strand.
TTTGATTGATAAATTATAAACAATTATTTTTGTAAATAATTAACCTAAAATATGAAATAATCCATGTTATTAATATTAATAACATATAATATTAATATTATATGTTATTAATATTAATATTATTGTTAATAACCTTTGGCCATGCTGTTTGTCTTAAAACAACTTATTCTAAATAACAACTAAATTCTCGGGGCTCATGCACACTCTCTCCTTTAAATGTTAGTTGTAATGTTATGAAAAACATGGGACCTAAATCATCTAATTTTATAACTAATTTTTAAGAAACTTTTTTATTATTATATATTATTGTTAGTGTTATTATTGATGTACCACTTATCAATTACTCAGCTGGGACAATGCCCCAACAGATCGGGAGTCTGCCAAAAATAGACGACAGCTAACACTACATCTTTAAGACGAGTGAACAGACTACATCTTCAACAGGACTACATCTGTAACCTAACCACATCTCTAATACCAGCTACAACGGCCGTACGCTTCCGCGTGCGGCTCCCATAGCTGCTGCTCATTTAACTCCAGTTGATATTGCTTTGGTAACTGTCGACGTTTTTTTTGTTTTGTTTTTTATTTTTGTTTTTCTTCTCTAACATTTTTAAACAATTATGTTTTTTTAGATTCAGATACTTCCCCAGATATAGATGTAACTTTATTAAAGCCAATTACATATGCATTAGATTATTTGTCAGTCCAAGATAATTGTTACTATTGTGTATTTATAATGCATTATAGAACTTAGGGTATTTAAAATATGTACTTGTAATAGAGAAATGTTGTATTTATTTTATTAATTCTTCTTTTTTTCTTTTTTTAATAGATTGATTGAATGACAGAGTTGTGTACAATGGAGCATCAGTGTTACCAAAAATCATTCGTGCGATCATGTGGCTGAAGAGCTTTACCTGTCATGTGCATACGCGTTGTATCAAGAATTACCGAAAAAGAAAGCTGTTTTATGAAAACCTTTATGTATTGTGGTTTTGATTTTCGTATGCAGAATGTGTGTGACAATGATGGTAAATATTATATTTTTATAATTCTTTAATATTTCAATTTGTTTTAATTTTTTTTTTTCATTTCACAATGTTTTGTCATACACTAGAGTTTAATTAAACTTATTTTAAATTCACCTACAGACTCCCTCCTACCCCGAATAAATAAATTCTCTATCCTAAATTCCATTGAATAACCAAATTGCAGTGTATAACCAAATTCATTGTTTATTGTAGGTCCTTTCTCGTCCTGTCATCAGCCACCTCTGTTATCGTGTTTTGAGTTAAGAGTATCTAAGTTGTTCCCGTCTAGATCCGTGAATATCGTGTAATGTGTGCTGCATTCCCGTTATTTATTTAAATATATTTTAATATAATGGTTTTAACAGATTGATTGTATTACATCCAAAGGACAATGTAGTTTGTAAATATGCCACTGTCCTACTGAAAAACATTTAGAAAATTTGGAAGTGTTTTACGGATAGAGAATTATGGTAAATCTTAAATATTAATAAAATAACTATTCAGTAGTATTTCATAATTTTTTTATATTTTATGAATTTACAATGCATTTTCACAAACATTATTTTTATTGAAATTTTTAAATCATTTTTTATAATTTTTTTGTACACATATTGGCCTACCAACACTGAGTTAAGACCAATTGTCAAATAATATGTAGATCAAGTCAAGACGTCAAAAATATTGGAAGGTTTATAAGTAAATTTGTGTGTTTTTTTCACAGAACATTTGGTATTTAAATTATGTTTTTCTATTAAAGATAAATTTTTTATATATTTTAATATAATGGTTTTTATAGATTGATTTTATTTCATCCAAAAGACAAAGAAGTGTATAAATATGCCATTGTCTTACTAGATCAAGTCAAGACATCCATAGTCTGCTGCAGGTTTAAGAGTAAATTAGTTTCTTCTTCGGACAGCACATTGGCTAATTTAAATATGTACTTGTAATAGAGAAATTATATATATATATATATATATATATATATATTTTAATATAATGATATTTACAGATTGATTGTATTACATCCAAATGACAATGTAATGTAATAATGTGCAACTGTCTTACTGAAAAACATTTCTACTATCCTTTGGTTTAAAAATGAAACATCATTATGCAAGTATATTCAATAGTGGGCGAGCAAGATGTATAAACAATAGCTAATTATGGAAGTCTTTTTGTGAAATGTTTTAGAAAATTCGGATGTGATTTTATGGATAGACAATGATGGTAAATATTAAATATTAATAAAATACTACTATTAATTCTTCATTATGCTATTATATTTCTTTAATTCACAATGTCTTGTCACACACTATATTAAAATTATAATTTTTTTATGTTATGAAAAGTAAATTATGTTCTTCAATTTATCCTTGCCTGACAAGATGGCATTCTTGATTTGATTCGATATGTCAACTTCCTATTTATGAAGTAAAATGTAATACTATTCTCTAACATGTTTAAAACAATTATATTTTTTTAGATGCAGATATTTCCCCAGATATGGTTGTAACTTTATTAATGCCAATTGCATATGCATTAGATTATTTGTCAGTCCAAGATAATTGTTACTAGTGTGTATTAATAATACATCATAGAACATTAGGTATTTAAAAATATACCTGTGTTAATGCGAATATTTTATTTATTTTATTTATTTTTATTTATTAATTTTTTATTTTCATTTCACAATGTTTTGTCATACCTTATAGTTTAATTAAACTTCTTTTAATTTCTTCTATATATATTATTTATGCTTTTAGGTGAGAATAATGATGTACCAACAATGTGATTTTAGACCAATTGTCCACGATAATAATGCGAATGAAAACTATCAAATTAAATTGCTATTAACATTTGATATGTCCCAGCCACACTTTCAGCTTTAAAGTGATAACTAATTTAGTGAAAGCTTTTTAATGTTTTATTGTTTATAAATTACATTTAGGATTCATTGAAAAGTTCAATAATTTGTAGAACATGTCAAGACAAGACGTCCAAAATCTGCGCAGGTTTAAAAGTAAATTTGTGTGTTTTTTTTTACAGAAAATTGGGTTTTTAATATATGTACTTGTAATAGAGAAATTTTGTATATATATTTTAATATTATTGTTTTTACAGATTGATTGTATTACATTCAAACGACAATGTAGTGTATAAATTAAATGTGCCACTGTCTTACTGAAAAACATTTCTAGTATCATGTGGCCTAAATATCTAACAACATTATGCGAGTATTCAATCCTGGTAGAAGAAGATTTATAAACAATAACCAATCATGGAAGTCTGTGTGAAATGCTTTAGAAAATTCGGATCTGATTTTATGGGTAGAAAATTATGGTATATATTAAATATTAATAAAATACTACTATTAATTCTGTACTTTTTCATTATGATTTTATATTTTATTAATTTACAATGGTTTACTTGTATTGAAGAAATTTTTATTTATTTTAATAGAATGGTTTTTACAGATTGGTTTTATTACATCCGAACGAACATTATGCGATAATTATCAATACTGTGCGAACAAGATGTATAAACAATAACCAATAATGGAATCAATTTTGTGAAATGCTTTTAATAATTCAGTTCTGTTTTTCGATTGGAGAATGATGGTAAGTATTAAATATTTTTAAAACATTACTATTAATTCTTTATTATTTCATTATGCTTCTATATTTCTTTAATCCACAATGTCTCGTTACACACTATATTAAAATTATAATATTTTATGTTATGAAAAGTATATTATGTTTTTCTTCAATTTATCCTTGACCGACAAGATGGCATTCCTTATTTGATTCAATTTGTCAATTAACTATTTATGAAGTAAAATTTAATAATGTTTTCTAAAATTTATAAAACAATTATGTTTTTTTAGATTCAGATATTTCCCCAGATATGATTGTAACTTTATTAAAGCCAATTACATATGCATTAAATTATTTGTCAGTCCAAGATAATTGTTACTATTGTGTATTTATAATGCATTATAGAACATTAGGCATTTAAAATATGTACCTGTATTATTTCAACTTTTTTTTATAGATTGATTGAATGACAGAGTTGTGTACAATGGAAACTCTGTGTTATCAAAAACATTCCTGCCATCATGTGGTTGAAGAACTTTACCTGTCATGTGCATAGGCGTTGTATCAAGAATTACTGAGAAATAAAGCTATTTTTAGAAAACCTTTTGAATATTTCGGTTTTGATTTTCGTATGCAGAATGAGTGTAAATATAATATTTTTATAATTCTTTAATATTTCAGTATTTTTTTATTAATTTTTTTTCATTTCACAATGTTTTGTCATACATTAGAGTTTAATTAAACTTTTTTTAAATTCTTCTATATATATTATTTATGCTTTTAGGTGAGAATAATGATGTTCCAACACTGCAATTTAGACCAACTGTCTATCCTATTCCAAATAAGAACAGGCTACGGCGGTCAACTTCTGCGCATGGAAGTGGCTTATCACGAGAGCGGACCTCGAACAACGGCGCGACAACGAGACATTCAAAATCTGCTGCAGGTTTAAAAGAAAATTGTTTGTTTTTTGTAGGGCACATTTGGTATTTTAAATATGTATTTGTTTTCAAAGGTTAGGTTGAAGAAATTGTTTATGTATATTTTAATATATTTCTTGTTACAGACTGATTTTATTACATCCAAATGACAATGAAGAGTATAAATGTGCCACTAATTATGATGTGATATTGGAATAGAGAATTATGGTAAATATTAAATACTAATAAAATGCAACTAATAACTTTGTATTATTTCATTATTTCTTTATAAATTATGAATTTACAATGTTTTCACACACTTTATATTAATTGAAATTTTTAAATTATTTTTATAAATTTTTTGTATACATAGTGAGAATAATGACCGACCAACACTGAAAGTTTAGATTAATTGTCTAATAGTTTGTAGATCAAGTCAAATTTTTTCAAAATCTTTAGAAAATTCTGATGTGATTTTATGGACCGAGAATGATGGTAAATATTATATATTATTAAAATACAACATTAATTCTTTATTATATCATTATGTTTTTATATTTGATGAATTTACTTACTATGTTTTTTCACACACTTTATTTTAATTGAAAATTTATAAATCATTTTTTATAAATTTTTTTGTACACTCGGGTGAGAATATTGACTTACTAACACTGAAACTTTGTTTGTGTGCCAACTAACAATGTTCAAGATGATGTTCTACATTTTTATAAAATTTAGTCGCTATAATTTTTTTATTTCTCAATGTTTTGTAACACTATATTGTAATTAAAATTTTCTTTAAATTTTCTTTATTTAACTCATAGGTGAGAATATGGACATACCAACATTGAAATTTGTTTGTCAAAGCACAATGTTCGTTATGGTCTGGAAATCCTCGTCGTCATTTGGATCTTAAAATATTGCTGTCCATCAAGCCGTTCTCGCATGTCCGGCAGCACCCGTGTGAGAGGTTGTCTAGTGTCAGCGTCTCATCCATAGGAGTCACCGGCGTCTCATATTTAAAATTTAGTTTTAGTTAATATTATTATCCGATTTGATGTGAACTTTGCCGTATCATTTCACACAAAGACTTAACTTGAACCCATAAAAACAAAATTAACATAAAAATATAACTTATTTTTTCATAAATGATTTTAGTAACCATAAGAATAAAATTTGTTGAATAAAAATAGTTTTTATTTGAATAATTAAAACTATAATAATGGAAACAATTTAAATAAAATTGAAACAAAAATTTAAAAAAGAAATAAAAAAAATCCAAAATATAAAACATATGTTTACACCAGTATAAAATAAAATTAAAATATAATTTATATTTTACAGTGTTAAAGTTTAAAATGGAATGTTCAGGCTTCTTGCTTTATTTTCAACACTTTATTTTATATTTTAATAAAAATGTAATTACAATGTTAAAATTAAATTAACATTAAAGTAAATTTTTCTAATAACTTTTAGTAATTAAAATAAAAATTTAAAAAGAACTAAGATGAAAATTTAAAATATATTTTTACACTATTATAATATAAAATTCAATTGGAGTTTGGATTTTACATTTTCTGAAATTTTAAAACTGACATAGTCGTTAGTCCCCCCTCCCCGAGTAAATAAATTCTCTATTCTAAAATCCATTGTATAACTAAATTCATTGCTTGTCGTAGGTCCTTTGTCGTCCTGTCATCAGGTACCTCTGTTATCGTGTTTTGGGTTAAGAGCATCGAAGTTTTTCTCGGCTAGATCCATGAATATCGTGTATTGTGTGCTGCATTTCCGTCGCAACTTAGGTACTGTCTAGTCTAACTAAGTAAATTAGTTTTTTTTTTGGACAGCACATTTGGTACTTAAAATATTTACTTGTATTAACGAAATTTATTTAAATATAAATATAATTGTTTTTACAGATTGATTGTATTACATCCAAAAGACAATGTAGTGTATAAAATGTGCCATTGTCTTACTAGATCAAGTCATGACATTCATAATCAGCTGAAGGTTTAAAACCAAATTGTTTCTTCTTCGGACAGCACTTTGGGTAATATGTACGTTTAATAGAGATTTTTTTCATATAATATATTTGAATATAATGGTTTTTGTAGATTGATAGTATTACATCCAAACGACAAAGAAGTGTATAAATGTGCCTCAATCTTATTGAAAAACATTTCTATACTATCCTGTGACTTAAAAATGTAACAACATTATGCTATAACTTTCAAAACTTGGTGAACAAGATTTATAAACAATAACCAATCATGGAAGTAATTTTTTTCAAATGCTTTATAAAATTCGGATGCGATTTTATGGACATAGAATGATGGTAAATTTTATTTCTTAATAAAATACAACTATTAATTCTTTATTATTTCATTATGTTTTTTTATTTTATTAATATAAGTGTTGTCACACAATTTAATTTAATAGTAAATTTGAAATTCTATTTTATAAACTTTTTTTACACTCAGGTGAGAATAGTGACATACTGACATTGAAAATTGTTTGCACAATGTTCGTGATGCTGTTGAAATCCTCGTCGTCTTTTGGATCTTAAAATATTGCTGTCCATCAAGCAGTTCTCACATGGACTCATTTCCTGTGAGCATGTGTAAGTCCGATAGCACCTGTCGCGGTATGTGAGAGGCCGTCCATGTCGTCTAGTGTCAGCGTCTCACCCATAGCAGTCACCGGCGTCTCATATTTAAAATTTAGTTTTAGTTAATATTATTATCCGATTTGATTTGAACCTTGCCGGATCATTTCGCACAAAGACTTAACTTAAACCCATAAAAATAAATTAACATAAAAAAAATATAACTTATTTTTTCTCATAAATGATTTTAGTAACCATAAGAATAAAATTTGTTGAATAAAAATAGTTTTCATATGAATAAGTAAAACTATAATAAAGGAATCAATTTAAATAAAATTGAAATAAAAATTGAAAAAAGAAATAAAATCCAAAATATAAAATATATGTTTACACCAGTATAAAATTAAATTAAAATATAATTTATATTTTACAGTGTTAAAGTTTAATGTCTCTGAATCGCCTTATTTTCAACACCTTATTTTATATTATAATAAATATGTTAAAATTAAATTAACATTAAAGTAAATTTTTCCTATAACTTTAAGTAATTAAAATAAAAATCTAAAAAGAACTAAGATGAAAATTAAAAATATATTTTTACAATATAATATAAAATTCAATTAAAACTTTGATTTTACATTTTCTGAAATTTTAAAGCTTACTATTGAGGTCTCGCAATTTTTTTAATTTCGACAATAAATTTATATTATAATAAAAATGTAATAAAAATGTTAAAATTAAATGAACATATAAGTAAATTTTTCCAATAACTTTAATTAATTTAAATAAAAATTTAAAAGAGACTAAGATGAAGATTTTAAATTATTTTAACGCTAGTATAATATAAAATTCTATTAGAACTTGGATTTTACATTTTTCTGAAATTTTAAAACTGACCTAGTCTTAGTCCCCGAATAAATAAATTCTCTATTCTTAAATCAATTGTATAACTAAATTCATTGTGTGTCATAGGTCCTTTGTCGTCCCGTCATCAGCCACCGGCCTTATAGTTTTTTGGGTTGCGTTGACATGAAATTCAAGTGGCCATTGATGTCTGGAGCATTGAAGGGGTCATCGTCTAGCGCCATGAATTTTGTGCATTGCCGTCTCAACTATGGCGCTGTCCATCGGTCGTATTATTTTTTGTGATTGTTAATTCTATGCGTGTTTTATTAATTTGTTTTTGTTTTTATTTAGTTTGGTCTACGGTCATACTAATGCAGCTGAAATGAAACTGTATGGAAACGGAATGCCAAGAACCCAAAGAATAGTCTCGGTATATAAGTAATATTTCCCCGCGAGCATAGCTACTGACTCGGAGATTCAATTATCGTACTATAACTTTTATTAATCGATAGATGAATTGTAAATAATTATTTTTGTAATGAACCTAAATATGAAATAATCCATGTTAATAACTTTAGCCATGCTGTTTGTCTGCCTTTTAACTATTATTTAAATAATATAAATTCTCGGGGCTCAAGCACACTCTCTGATTTAAAGTTAGTCGCAATGTAATGAAGGGGACAAGGGACCTAAATCATGTTATTTAACTATTTTCTAATTAATTTCTATGAAAGTTTTATTGATAATGATATATTATTGTGTATATAATATTTATGTAGATGTAAAATATGTTTATTAATAATTATATTTATTACCTTAGGTGAGAAGAGGAACAGCCGCCACCACAGCCGCACGATGTACCACTTACCAATCATCCAGCACACTACTACATCTTTAACAGACTACATCTATAACGGGACTACATCTGTAACCTAACCACATCTCTAATACCAGCTACAACGGCCGTACGCTCCCGCGTTCGGCTCCCATCGCCGCTGCTCATTAAACTCCAGTCGATATTGCTTTGGTAACTGCCGCCGGTTTTTTTTTGGTTTTTTTTTTATTTTTGTTTTGGTTTGTTTTTTTCTAGTTTTCGTTATTTGAATTTTTTTGGTTTTTTCACATTTTTCGCCCGTCTTTTTCATAGACTTTGTTTCCTTTCTGTTATTTTTTGTTTCTTTTTCTTGTTTTGCATTTTTTTGTTTTCATTTCTTTTTACGGTAAAAAGGAAAGAAAATAAAACAAAAAAAACAAAGAAAAGTGAAATCAAAAAAAAAAACGAAATCAAATGTCAATTAAAAAAGACGAAAAAAATGCGGTAGTTGCCAAAGCAATATCGACTGGAGTAGCAGCGGGGACGGTGGTCGGACGCAGGAGCGTCCGGCCATTGTAGCTGGTATTGGAGATGGAGAAGAAGGAAGAAGAAGAAGAAGAAGAGGAAGAAGAAGAAGAAGGGGAAGAGGATGAGGAGGAGGAGGAGAAGGGGAAGAAGAAGGGCAAGAAGGAGAAGGGGAACAACAACAACAACAACAACAACAACAACAACAACAACAACAACAATAACAACAACAACAACAACAACAACAGTGAGAATATTTTTTTTAATTTTTAATTTTTAATTAAAATTTTTTTTCTGGGTGTTGTATTCTAGTGGCAGTAGCAGTGTCAGTGGCAGTAGCAGAAGCAGTGGAACAGCTAGTAGTGGAACATAACCCTTCTTTTATAGGTGAGGGTTAACTTTATTATTTATAAATTGTAGCTAGTTTTATAAGATTTATACATAGGGATAGGTAGGCATTTAGGTTAGGATAGACAGGCATGGAAGGGGGTTATTGTATTGTACTGGATTGCAGCATATGTAAGCATCCGGATCAAGGACAAGATGTTTATTGGAGTGATTGGTTGGCCGTTGGTGCTGGACGTTTCGAGGATGTATCCAGTGAAATCCGGGACGAGTATGACTTGGCTGCAGGAGTCTGGAGCCCCTGTCGCTGATTGTGGAAGACATCATTGTGCCATAATTTATATAAATGTATAGCTGTTTTTATTTTAAATTAATTTTGTTATCATTTGTATATTTTCTAACCTTGTGCATGTTTTTGTAAGGTTACTGTGGGAGGGTATTGTTCATAAAAATGTACATGTACAGCAGAAGAACAAGAGTAACAGCCAGTTTGTTTATTTATTGAATTTTTTATTTTTATAATTTTCTTGATTTTTGTTTAAAGTTTTAGCATCAAATTCAAAATAACAATGGTCCAAGCCAGGCATCGAATTAGCTAAAAAAAAAGAAAAAACGTTGTATGCGAGCATGAAGAGCAACAAAGTCAGTAGTATTAGGGCTACTTGAAGCTTTGATTTTATTTAATTTTTTTTTTTAAATTTTAAATCAGGTGGAATCTTTTAGCAATGGAAGAATTATCCCGAGGAAATCTGTTGCAGCCTTATCAGGCTGTTCACAGGGCCAAGATGGAAAGAAGGTTTGTTTTTTAAATTTCTTTTGACTCTATAACATCTAAATATATTGAATGATAACATTTTGACCATATGAAGTAATGAACCTAGTCTAAAAATAATTTTCAATAAATAATTAAATCTTTATAACTTGCCACACATTTCAACCGATTATATTAGTTTTTATCAAATTATTAATCTAATTAACTTATAATGTGATATGTTTAATATTTATTACCCAACTATCTGAACTTGAACCTAATCGTATTTATTTGAAATTTCATTAGGAAATTTCACTGTTTTTCATATTTAACTTGATTACTCTTAATTATACTCAATTTTATTCAATTTTCCAAAATTTAAAAATAATATTCGTCCATTAAATTCAATATAATTTAATCGATTTAAAGATCAGCAAAGTTATTTGAGGAATAAACTGTCATTTTGAGACTTTTGAATAGCGAACCGAATTTTAAAAAAAAATTAAAGATTAGCGCCTTGGCTGCTCGAGATGCAACCCCACTTGCACGCTTGCGAGTGTGGTTGCCTACCCGGCCCCTTAACTCAGTTTTTCCCCTCCGTGGAGGAAAAGTTTAAAATCTTCCCGTGGCCCTAGGACCGCGGTTCGGGCGCCCCCTAGTCACACGCGGTGAGTTCGGGAAACGCTTCGAGCCGATTTCCTCCGAGAGGCTCCCCCTCCGAGATACGGCGGCGCGAAGATCGGTGTTTGCGAATTTATCGATTAAAATTTCACACCGTCGGACTATTGACGCCGTCGGACGGTCGGCGCGTTAGGCTAGGTTCACATGGACGCGCGTAGCCCGCCACAACACGCGCGTGTGACCGTTCAGATGGCAGCTAGATTTGTTAACTAGATTTGTCTTAAAATCAATACAATTACGTCTTTGGTATAATGACATTATGCATTTATCATATTCCGTTATCGAGAGGTGTCGCTACCCCGTGAAGAAAATCGCGATTTTCATAACAATCGAACAGTTCGATTATCAATAGTATATAGTAATATATACGTAATCATCTTGATAACGTAATCATTATGTAATGAACTAATAAATAATAAACATGAGTGTATTTGCGCAAGTCGGTCGTATGCCGCGTGGGCGACAGGGATAACGATAGCTTATGTGTGGGCGCGCGACCAGACCAACGACAGTCGAGCTGTGCGCGCGTTCCGACCGATGACGGCCGAGCTGCGCGTGCGCGCAACAGTACCCGATCGAACAACGCGTGAAGGGACGGCGGCTCGCGCCAGACGATCAGTTTAGTGTCGACCGCCGCGCCGTTCCGAGAGTTCGTCTCCGTTTTACCGTCGCGTTTAGTGTTTTTATTTCGATCGTTTTTTTTTTTTTTTTCTATCTAGTGCTTTTCGTTTCCTACCGTCGCGTTTAGTGTTTTTATTTCGATCGTTCTTTTTTTCCATCGAGTGCTTTTCGTTTACTTCACACGCACACCCAAGTACGAACGCCGAACCTCGACAGCAGCAACAACCCATCGACAGGCCGCCGCCGTGTAAGGTTAGTACCGATTATATTTATTTATAGTTTATAGATGGGAATTTTTTTTCTTCGGGTAACAAATGATATTTTTGCTATATAAAATAACTATTTTTTCTACCTTGTAATGAAATTTATTTTTTGTATCGCCATCGTAGTAATTCTTAAACTCAAACTTATTTTTATTTTCTAACATGTGTATAATAATAAACTTTAATATTACTGATGGCAGCAACTAAAACCTAATCGAATTGTTAGGTTAGTTAAATTTAATCTTCCCTATTATTTAATTATCATTAGTTCATCCATTCATACAATTTTATCATTAACATTGGGCATTTTAAATATTTTCAATTATTAAATCATTTTTAAAAATATAGAATCATTACCAATTTAGCCCTCTCAATACACAAATCATTCTGTACTTGAATGATTCTCATTTGAATGATTCGATTAACCTAATGTTTCATAATTATAATACTCTGAGATTAATTTCATCGCTAAAAATTATATAAAAATCAGATATTTTTTATTTGACTTTCTATAAAAACCTTAATTAAGCTATAACTTTTGTCGTCGATTATATTCATAATATTTTAAGATTCTAAATAAATTTTTTTCTTTTTAAAACTATTTCGATAAAGTATTTTCGTAGAATTATTCGACAATGCCAATGATGGTACTTGATTTATTTTCACAATACTAATTGCCCTCTTATTTCTCGAACTTGATTCATCGCTATTCACCGTCGATTTCGGATTAGGCATCGAGTGTTATTTTTAATTTTTTTAATTTTAGTTCAAATTTAAATTTATACGATTTGTTCTTCCCCTCTCAATAATTTCCGTCATATTTAAATTTTAAAAAAATTATGATAATCGAATTAATCTATTTTCAATCTCTTTTCAAGTTGTTTTTAAACAAAATTTACATTAATTGAAACAAAATATTTTAGAATTTCTCTCAAATTTTCAATTCAAATTTCTGTCGTTTTTGCAATTTATTCTTGAATTTTTTTAAAATTATTTATGAAATCTTTTAATCCTTTTATTATCAATTTTATCGACTTTTATCGACTTATTTGATTCAATTTCTCGACGACCATAAAAATCTTACAATTTAAGGGCAACCTTTCATCGCAATATTGTTTTTCTTATTTACTCGTTTAAATTTTCCATAGTTTCTCTTGAACGTCCTCAAATTTATTCAATTTTTCGCGTTATATTCACCCTCCATTTTCACATTCATTTTCATAATAACAATTAATTAATTTTCAGTTTAACGTAACTCGATATTAATATATTTTCAAGAAATTATACTTTTTATTTTTTTTTTTTATTATTCAAAATTTCATTTTTCGATAAATGGATAAAATTCAAATTTTCCAAATATTAGTCGTCGATTTTTGTGTCCTTTTTTTTTCTTTTTTTTTTTTTTTTTCTGTTATTGTCGATTATCTCAATTTTTTTTTTTTTTTTAAAAATTATTATGGGAAATTTAATTTAAAACTCATTAATAATGCAATAATTTTCAGTCTCTTTTAGTCAATAATATCATTTGATTCGTAAATTTCTCGTATAATTTTCTCTTTAATTGAACATTTTTTAAATTTCCGTCTATTTTATTTTCACATTTCCTCACTTTTCGACAAACCTCAATTTTTTTTCGATGCTTTTCCCCTTTCACTGTTTTTCATATTTAACTTGATTATTCTTAATTATACTCAATTTTATTCAATTTTTCAAAATTTAAAAAATAATACTCGTCCATTAAATTCAATATAATTTCATTGATTTAAAGATCAGCCAAGTTATTTGAGGAATAAACTGTCATTTTGAGACGTTTGAATAGCGAACCGAATTTTAAAAAAAATTGAAGATTTTAATTAAATTTATTATAAATCAATTTAACTTTTAACCTACCCTAACAAATTTAAACGAAATTATTTAAAATTGGTCAAATTTTTTCATTTTTTTTTTTTTTTTTTTTTTTTTTTTTTTTCTTCAAATTTTGAATTATTTCAATTAAACATTGATCCTTCGTTTTTGCAAATTATTCTAGGAATTTTTTTTTAAAATTATCTTTCCACTAATTTGATTCAATTTCTCTTAAATTTCCAAAAAATCTTCCAATTTAAGGGCGAAACAACCTTTTCGTCTTAAATTTTCTGATTTTTAGATGTTTTTTTTTTTTTTTTTTTAAATTTAAAATTGTTAAGAATTTCATTTCAAATATTTGTCAATTTCTCCATATTTCTAATTTGAGCAAACCGGGTGGACGCAACCTGGCGTGCAGCCGTGCGCGATCGGTTGACTAACTAGAGTCCCTGGTCCGGTGCGCGAATTTTTTCCCCCCCCCCGAGGAGGAAAAGTTTCGAAACTTCCCGTGGCCCTGGGATCGCGATTTGAGCGCCCCCTAGTTACCCGTGGCGAGTTCGGGAAACGCTCTGAACCGATTTTTTCTAAGGGTCCCCCCCTCCGAGTTACCGTGGCTCAAAAATTGCCGTTTTCGAATTTCTCGATTTGAATATCCCGCCGTCGCACAGTGGTCTGAAATGTAATTTTAGCTTGCCGAAATTAATATCATCTTTAATTTATCAGATATTACTATTTAATACATCAAAACATATGTATTCGAAGGCAACAAATCCAAATTTGACAATATTTTTTTTTAATTCAACCCATTATTTTTAACATTTTTGATATTTTAAAAAAAATTTTAAAAATTATAATTCTTTTTTTTTTTTTTTTTACGATAATTTATTTTCGTTCAAATTTTTAATTTTGTAAGATTTATTCAAAAAAAATGGATTTTACATTACATACACATCATAGTTAATGTAAGGGGTGCTTTTGCAGCACCTTGCTTACTTCACACTGTACGTTAATACAGTGCACGGTACGTAGGTCGGATCGAACAAAACACGCAAATTACCAATAAAAAAATTACGTTTTATGAAGAAGAAACGGATAAACACACGACTTCTGCACACAAGGGCTTCCGCTGCAGACTACCTTGCCTGAGCTCACATATGCCCTTATATACAGTACGTCTTTGCGACGTTCCCATCGATTATGCTTACATTGTCGAAAAGGATTACTAAGCATTCCTTTTCGACTTTCTCACGTTTATACAAAAAAAATATAATTATACTGAATTTATTTTGGTGTGTGGTCGAAATGATTCGTTCATCAATTCTTTTCGATGTTCACACCGATTTTGCTTATATTGACTTATGAATTCTAGTAATTAATACGTTTACATTATATCGAAAAGGATCATTTAGCACTTCCTTTTCGATGTTCCCACGTTTATATAAAACAATTTACCGAATTAATTCGGTTAGGTTAGGTTAGGTTAGGTTAGGTTAGGTTAGGTTAGGTTAGGTTAGTTCAGCGGTGGCTGCCAAGGCGAACGGACGTGCTTTCACGTCGCTCCGCAGTACACTTGCTGACATAGTTGTAATACAGCCCAGTTTTTTTTTTTTTTTTTTTTTTTTTTTTTTTTTTTTTTTTTTTTTTTTTTTTTTTTTTTTTTTTTTTTTTTTTTTTTG